>CAIGRS010146596.1:0-10146 GCA_903798395.1 Fraxinus floribunda
TGTAAGATTTGGTGTAATGGTTGGATTTGAATTTTAGTTTTGTGCAAAGTTTGGTGCAAGATTTGATGCAAAATTTGGTGCAGCGCTGGAGATTGCCTAAGTTTTATTTTGATTTTCGAAAAATGATGTATTCTATGGAATAAATTCGACGATTTCCCACAAAATTGATAATACGCAATTGATTATTGAGATTGAATTTTGTGTCCCCATTTTGAATATTTAGTATTTGCTCAAGGTTTAAGCTAAAGTTTAATGGCTGTAATTACGCTCTTTCCTTCAACAATTGTCTTGGTGATATCGATGAACTCATACATTTTATATTGAATGAATTGAATATTAACTTGAATTCATTCCCTGAAGAATGTTTTGCTCCTTTGTACTTGAAAATGGAAAATATTAGAAAAGCGACTGTGAAGGTGGTTTTGAAATTATAACAAAAACCATTATCAGATTGAAACACTCGTCAATTAGGGGAATCAAAGCTCTTTCAAGTTGACCTTTCGAAGAGAACACCGTTATGTGTATAAACTCAATTTTGTTAGAATATTACAATACACAATTTGTTTGAAGTGCCTAGCTCTCTGCATGCCTATATTGTGGCCTCTGATAATTGTTAGGTCTCATCGCATTCTATGCTGTTACTAGCTCAGCAGCAGAAACAAATGATCCCCGTCACGTATAACATTAATGTCATCAATTTCTGCATTCTCTGCATTTACAACTTTTGTAATATTGTACTCTCCAAACTTTTGACCTGCAATTTCACGAGGTACGCAGGAGAATCAGATAAATCTCCGTGAAAAGTTAATATCTGTAAAGTAGTGTATTTGAAGTTTGAAATTTGAAATTTTTCCTCAGTTATCATTTTTTTGGCATTAAGCCCTTGGTTGGTAAAATTTTTTCCAGATTTTAAGATGGTTGAATTTCATTTCAATCACACGTATCGTTGGACCACAACTTTTATTCACTTTTTAACCACACATGGTCTCGCCAGCTTAAAATCTCAATAAGTTCAAATAAGGGTTAGTTATTTGTTTTCAATGTGTCTAGGGCTCAAATGAGGCTTACCTGCTATTTCAAATAGCCTTTCTAGTGAATCAGGCAGAATTATTAGCTTCCCAAACTGCTTTTGTGAAATTTTGCGGTTTTGAAACTTCATGTGAATGGTGACTCTCTTCTTGTCTGATTTCAATGCGTCTGCGCTGTTTGGATACGTAAAACTGCTTGAGCTGATATATGTTTGTTCGCGATGATGACTGTTGCCATAAGTAGTTTCCCCATTTTCTATATGCTGACTAATCCTAGTTTTTTCACCCATTTCTGGCCCAAATAACTCAATTTTGTTTTCGTCTAAATTCCTTTTATTTTCATAACTCGATACTGGGTCATATATGCCTTTAGATTTATATAGCCAATTACTTTGGATCAAACTTGGATCATGGTAACCATCGATGTCTATGCTTCTCCATCTATTTTGTTTCTGCAATTAAAATTAGTGGTTAGTTTGAGTTCTTACAAACGAGAAGCAATAGCGATACGAAGCTCATTGAATTTACCAGGAAAAGATTGTTCATAATAGTTTGTTCATCTGCTGGATTTGCTTGAAGAATGTTTAGTAGTGTTTTCCTGTTCAACCGTAGTATTTGAGAAAGTTCAGTTGTTCGGACACCAACAGGCTGAGGCTTTCCACATAAAACCCCTACTTCTCCAAAAATTTCCCCTGCTGCAGCCTTTCTTGAGACCTGTATGCATATGAAAGAATGACTCGATATTCTGTGCTATCCATTTTCTTATTTATATGCAAATTTACTGACATAGAATGCTTAAAAATTGCTTACTTGATCCTGCCCATCAATCCTTGACATTAGCTCCTGACAATCAAAAAGTATTTTATTAAGTATGAAAAGTAAGAATTTTTTAGGGATTTACACTTTCTAGTTTGTTTTGAGTATACTAGATTACTTACCACTTCTCCTGAGACAAGTATATATGCATCTGTTGGGGCCTCATTTTGAAAGATCACGTCTTCTTTAGGAGGATAATACTCCACTTTCAATTCCGGGACCTTTTCAGAGAATGAACGAAGAATACACAATTCAAACATATTTGTTGGTTCCTCCATGAGAAAATGTCGTGAGAGGAAGAAGAAAGAGAAGAATACCAGTTGGAAAAGGAAGTCTCCTGAAACTCCTTGGAAGAGATGGACATTTTGAACAACAGGGTAAAATAGATAATGAGCAATGTTGGAACGAATGGCCTTGGGCAGTCCATTGAGGGCCTCTTGCTGTTTGAATCCTTCTGTTTTGAATTTGAGACATATATGTGATAAAAGTTGCCCATGTATATCTGGAGGCAAATGGTTTCGTTTTGTGAACTCTGAAGCAGCTCTAATGGTATCTCTCTGCAGCACCAAACCAAAATCTTGTTCATTATACTCATCAGCATGCCAAATATGTACTTGATGGATTTCTTTACTGGGAGAGAGTGAAGGAGATGGGGGAGGGGGAGGCTTACAAAGTTTCTGGTGCGGCTGGTCCAATGAACTACAAGGTTTGTCATGTTCCCTATTAGGTAAGCTGTCAATCCCAAATTGAATAGCATGTAAAAGATATCAAACAGCATCTCTCTTGGGTTCTCAGCGTGCAAATCCCCATAACCTGTTGTGGTTAATGTCACTATGGACCAATATATTGCAGTTATATATCTGTCCCAAAGGCTCATATCTTTGAAATTAGGATAAACTGCACCAATCCAAGTTTTTGTGGGATTGGGATATCTATCTGCTATCATATAGTTAAAGCACCCAGCAAAATGAACCGTGAACAAAGTTACCTGAATTCAGAGGGAAAAGGCAGCAATTTATACATGTAAATTCACTGGCAATTTTGTATGTAGTAACAAACAGAACTAGCAGTTACTTACAGAGATGAGCTTTGTGCAGCGAGTCCAGAAATAATTAAACCGGATGTCTTTTTCGAGTCTGAAGAAAACACAAGTGGTGGGTTACCAAGAGTTATTGTGTAATACTACTACTCTAGATAGGATAGGACCGTCTGAAAGATTTTATTACCGTGCAAACAGGGAGCTGACTCTTCTGAGACGCCAAAGTCGAAGCATACTGAGAAATTGAAACCCTAATCCACCATTGTGATCTGTGAAAAGAAGGCTGATAGATTGAAATGGTACTGTTGAGCAGACATCAAAGATGAACCAGGTGGATAGATACCTGTTAGTCGAATATAACACAAGTAAACAATTTTGCTGCTTCTGTATTCATTAAAGATATCTCCAACCTGTAAACAGTTATAGATGGCTGTGTTTAGTGTTTACCTTAATGCTATTTTTCGAGGATTATCAACTAGAAGGTAAGATTGGCTATCAAGATAAGCCACGAAGAAGGTGAGAAGAATATCAATGGCGAAGAAGCTGTCGAAAATGAGGTCTATGATGAATAGGGAATCTTTTTTGTAACGCAAAAATGCAAACTCGAATGGAGAAATCCAGGCCGAATAAATAACCAAGAGAACAAGAAACATCTCCCAGGCCCTGAAATGAAGAGCAGAAAATGAGAATTAGTGGCCTCTCAATTTGTATCCTTTATAGTGGAGGCAAGTTATTCACCTATAACGCGGGTTGAATGGGGAAATTATGTATTTTCTGATTTTTGTTGCGTGGTTGATTCGAGCTCCAAGTGATGGCAGGAGATCACTAGAGAAGAAACCACTTCGGGTTTCATTACTTGTATGAAAGTCCTCCACACAGAACCTTTTTAGGAAGTTTTTTGAAGAAGAAAATGACATTTTCGGTTTTGAATAAATGAAAGTCTATTAAATTTTGTTGGTAGCAAGTCTTGGTTTGGAGTTCATATATAGCAAAGCCGTGGGAAAATTCCACAGCTTTTCCTTTCAAGAAACGGGATTCTTGTTACTAAAGGCAGTAGTAGAAAAGAAAGAAAAGGTAATATTTCTTTGTTCTGATGGAACAATTTATATAAACTGGGGAATACTGGCATGGGGAAGGCAATTGAGGTGGCAGACGTGAGTTAAATTTGTGTCTAATGCTAGTTGCAATGATGAATTGGGAGAGAGACAAAGGAGATGTAGAATGGTCCATTGAATCCTATTGTTGATGACAGTTGCATAATCAATAAATGTGGGGAGATTGATTGCGCTAATGATTTGTTTATTAAAAAACAAAAAAAAAAAGGAAAAAAAGAAGTTAAAATCTTGTTGCTGTTCAATATACAGTAAAGATTTGAGCTAAACAAAAATTGGTGTTTTCATTTCAAGGTCTAGAAAAGGACTAACAGCCATTGTAGGATTGGCCATGTGGTGTGTTTTTTGGATGCCAAATGGACCAATGGTGACCTCCTACTTGGGAAGTGACAGTGGGAACCTTTCTTTTTGACGAGTAGTAGACATGAAGTTGTAGTATAATAAAAGAAAGATCGATATTTTCGGATCCTTCCTTTTTTTAAACCCGTCAACTGTAGCGGTTATGGGGTGAAATAAAATTTTTAGGCCATTTTGGAGTTATTCTGCGTTGTTGGTAACGTACAATTGCACCTAATGTCCAATGACGATGGAGATGAATTTTCTTGGAGACTATCGACATTGCTGGTAAGGGTAGAAGAAAAATCTGGTAATAAAAATGTGTTCTTTTTATTTTATGGAAAAGAAATAAGACCTACCAAGAGGAGGGCCCACCTGAATAATTTTATAAAAGAAAATATTTATCTGGATTTAACAATTCATATTACGGGCATCAGGGTATCTCTTCGGCCGACTCGGAATCTGGTGTGCAGAACGTGGACATGTCCACACATTTTTAATTCGAATGATGGTCCACCATAAATGAACACATTGAAGTTTGACTCAATTAGTCATATTTGAATTTAATTATAATTTGAAAAATTATAAGTGTACATCATTGGTACATAATCTTGTACACATCAAGGAGGTGGAGCCCACGATACATTATTGGTATACAATCTTGTACACATCCCCCTCACATGAGGGTGGAGCCCACGATCGTGGGCTCCATCCTCATGTGAGGGGAATGTGTACCAATGATGTAAGAATAACATGATTCATTTTGAACCTTCTATTCAATAATTTGACCTCCTAGGAATAGGACGAGCAAGATATTTGTACGAGTGTAAAAGGATTATGAAATTTGAATTCAAAATATTTGTCTATCATGAATAAATGGTAATAAATGGTGTTTCATATTTTAATTCGAATGATGGTCCTAAGCCCACCATAAATGACCACCTTGAAGTTTGACTCAATTACTCATTTTTTACTTTAATTACAATTTTTAACATTTTAGTCCATAATTCGACATCATAAGAATAGAACGAACAAGATATTTTTATGACTGTAAAACGATTATGAAATTTGAATTCAAAATATTTGTCTATTATGAATAAATGGTGTTTCATATTTTAATTCGAAGGATGGTCATAAGTCCACCATAAAAGAACGCCTTGAAATTTGACTCAATTACTCGTTTATGTACTTTAATTACAATTTTTAACATTAGTCCATAATTCAACCTTGTAAGAATAGAACGAGCAAGATATTTGTATGATTGTAAAATGATTACGAAATTTAAATTCAAAATATATGTCTATTATGAATAAATGATGTTTCGTAGTATTTTAATTCAAATGATGGTCCTAAGTCCATCATAAATGAACACTTTGAAATTTGACTCAATCACTCATCTTTGACTTTACTTATAATTTTGAACCTTTTATTCCATAATTCAACCTTGTAAAAATAGAACGAGCAAGATATTTGTACGAGTGTAAAATAATTATTGAATTTGAATTTAAATGCGTCCACATGAATAAATGTGTTTTATATTTAAATTTGAACAATGGGTCCTAAGTCCATCATAGATGAACACGTTGAAGTTTAACTCAATTACTCATCTTTGACTCTTATAATTATAATATTGAACCATTTATTCCAAAATTGGACCTCTTACGAATAGAACGAGAAAGTTATTTGTGCGAGTGTGATATGATTTTGAAACTTAAATTTTTAAGTCTCGGTCTACTATGAATAAATGGAGTTTATAATTGATATTCTCAAATGCGAAATTAGGAGGAATCCCATCTAGAGCCGAACATGAGACGAGTTAAGTGGGACCTGCCTTAGGGCCAATATCAAACGGACCCATAAATTTTGGAGACCTTTTTTTATCTGAGAAGAATACATAACTATTAATCTTTAAAGATTTACTTTCAAATTTGACAAACTTTTGAAATCCTTTCAAAAATTAAGTGATATAAATATTTTAAAGTCACAATACCATACAATTTATGGACACGGTTATGCATTAGATACAATTACAAAATGTCACCGTCACAAATTACAAGTTTTTTAGGTCACAACTTTTTTATCAATCATAATTTATCAAATTAATTGATCACAAATTATTTCTCAATCACAAATCACAACTTATTTCACGATCACCAATTATCAAATTAATTGATCACAATTTATTTCTAGATACACAAATTGTAGGTCACGATTATTAATTTAGTCTAAAACAACACATTTTTAGGTCACATATTATTTATTGGTCACAATTTATCCATTTTATTGGTCACAATTATCCAATAGTTGATCACAAACACTCTTTACTTGACTTGTTCCATCCCACCTCCATTGACACCACCAAAAAAATCGATATTGCCTCACCATCACCACCACCACCACCACCATCTCCAATTGTATTACACACATCGCATACACCATCCCACACAGATCCGAACACGTATCACAAAATAGATCCACACCCACCCGCAACCACCCACCACAACAACCCAAAACAGCAAGCTAAATAGGCGATGCCCAATATACGACATAGTATTTAAGTTGGTAGATTAAACAAGGGACTCCCACGCACACCTCAATCCATAACCACAACCACCACTTCATTTCAAAGCCGTCGATGATTTAGTAAGTTTTCAAGCCCTAAGTCCACTTATTTGGGGATCAATCAATTTAGCCCTTGTTTGGTATACATTAAAATTTTCATTCTTATCCTTCTACTCATTTTCAACCATACATTCTTTAATAAAATAATATTTTTCATCACATCAATAATTCTTTTTCAACAACATATTCTCCATCAATTTATTATTCCAGAATACATTTTTCCAAAATAATGTGGCTCAAATACACCCTTAATCCTCCAACTGTAGACCTCACATCACTGAAGTCGCAATCATTAATTGAGAGGAAGCCTTCATTATCAAGGTGAAGAACGATTGAATCGACTTCTCTTAGTCGAACTAGTTGGAATCCGTGAAAGATAACATGGCTGTGGAGAAGAAGAATCGCCACCAAGTGATGCGCGTTGCTTCTAATAGCGGCTTCGTTGCTAAGCTAAACACTAGATACACCAGAAGGAAGGAAGGCGACAAATTTTCTCTTTTCCTCACAATGGCACTACCGTGGAGGCGGAGAACAAGGTAGAGATTGGACTCCTTCTAGATTTTGTAGTTGACGATGAGCTTGACTATCCTCGAGGTGGCTGAAGTTGACTATGTTGGGCGGAGTTGGTGTAGATGAGAAAGAGAGAGAGAGAGAGAGAGAGATGTATGGTTTGGGTGGTGTGGTGTTTGGTAGGGTCTCGTTTTTGTATGGTTTTAGGTTGTTTCAGGGTGAGGTGAGGTGAGGTGAGGTGGTGTTGGTTAGGCTGATTTTGTATTGATACCTGACTTTTAAAAGAATTTATTTGAATTGTAATTTTTGAAATGTAAAATTAAAATATAGGGTTGTGTGTAATTTCCTCATTTTTTATAATTAATCCATTTAATATTTTGAGCCCATTTTTGAAGACCCAATTTAACCAATCCAAAATAATAGACTCATAGCCCAAAAAAAATTAAAAGATGCCGCCACTTTCAATCGGTTTGAGTCCCAAAATCTCAAAAACCTTCTCTAGTCTCTGATGTTTAATCTATTTCTCAAGAAATGATTCATTGAAGATCTAAGTCCGAAGAATTTGTCTGTTGGAGTTGGACCATGGTATGAACCAACTAAGATACCTGAATCGCTTTGATATCACCTATGTTGCCAAACCTGCTCGAATCACCACGGGCAACTTAATCAACAAGATAACAACCAGTTCAACCTGAGCTATTAGAAGATTCCTCCGTATTATTGTTTGAACTACCATGAACAACCCCGATCATAACCAACTATACCCGAGTTAGTGCTTATTAAACCATAAGTTGTAGCTGTATACATAGTGACCGCCGAACCTTCTAACACATATAACTGGAATGCTTTCCGTCCCCTTAACACAACATGGGCACACTTGCTAACTTTTAGAACTTCACTTTCACTGGTATACATGTACCCCTTTAAATCAAGAGTACTTAAAGAGATTACATTCACGTTTATACTTGAAACATACTGAATCTAACCAAGTGTTCTAATTGTCCCATCAAACATCTTGATTTTGACATTATCAATCCAAACTATTTTACAAAGCTCATTATTTTCCATCATTATGGAACCCCTTCTAACTATTTCATATGAAAAAAAAAAATCAATATTGGTTTGAACACATGAAAAGTGCAAACTGAAACAAGAATCTAATACTCGTCAGATTTGGAGTCACCTTCAATAATTGTCAAAAGATCTCCATCATTGTCTTCTACAAAATTGACTTTACCGAAATTTCTTGGTTGTTCCTTCTGATTTGTAGTAGTAAACCTTTTTCGCCACTTATAGTAATCCTCTTCATGTTCATGTGCCCCTTATTATTGCAATACCAACAGACTTTAGCACCGTTGCCATCTTTGACTAACTCTACCCTTTTCATGACCACCTGTCTTCTTCTCACGAATAACAAGACCCTCTGCCTGGGCTTCATAACCGACGACCAGATGCTTCATTTTCTCCTTAGAATAGAGCGCATCATATACTTCGTCAATAGTAAGAGTATCATTACTATGGAGAATGGTACATCTAAAATTAACATATGAAGGCGGCAACGAATATAACAATATCAAACATAAATCCTCTCCTTCATATTTGACCTTCATGGTCTCCAACTCAGTAACGATTTTCTTGAACACAGATAGATGATCTTCCAAAAATTCACAGTCTGTCGAGTGATGAGGATATAAGCATTGCTTAGTGTAACTTACTTGTCAAGCTATTTGTCATACAAAATTGCTTCGATTTTAACCACACTCTTCTCTTTTACCATGTCCTAAAGATTTTGACTAGAAAAATGAAGATATACCCGTGATAAGGCTTTTTGATCATTCTATTGCTTCTCCACAGTTATTATTGTGGGCATTCTATCTATCTCCAACAAGTATCATAATAATATCCAACTGAATAAGAATCGCTTGCATCTTGATCCGCTATAAAGAAAATCTGTTGTTGCGATCCAAAAATGGAATCTCAAATTTCATAGTTGTTATCCCTGAAACAATCGACCTTGTTCAAACCTCGTTTTCATAACCATTTTGGACCTCCCAAGGACCGCCAAACATTTTACTTTGATTCCACTTGTTATGAATCAACCAAGATACTAGAATCACTCTGATACCACTTGGAACTTGTTGAGAATCTAGCCAAATAATTAATGACGAGAATAATATGAGTAATATGAAAAATAATAGACCATACAACAACCAAGATCTGGGAAAACCACGGGTTGAGGCGGATAATTAGCTGTAATCAATAGTAAGGAGTTACAAATGATCTCTTTGGACCAATAACTAATTGGACATTGGTTAATTCTAATATGTATTGTACACCACATATTTATAACCAAAGAATCCATAACATACTAGAAGAATTAATACATAAGGATTTTAATATAAGGCAAAGTCCTATTACAATGAGTAAAACCAATAATGGAGAATTTGGGATGAAGTAGGAGTCAAATTCACCTTGAACTCCTTCAAGACATATTCAAGTCTACTACCAACTCTCAATACTCTTCCAACAGTATTTTCAATCAAATACTCAAAATGAATTCGGGTCACAACCCAATTCTAACATACCACTATCTTCATTGTGTGTCCTAGGCTACTGCCAAGAACCCCCAACCCATTGTCTTGAATATCCATTTTCGATCGTGATTGGTGAGAAGGCTCAATGC
>CAIGRS010146601.1:361-18288 GCA_903798395.1 Fraxinus floribunda
GATTTTCTGATAACATTTTATGGATAAAATTATCAAAATACGTTAGGTGTTTGATTTTAACTTTGATTAAAATCTCCGCCAAATAGGGGTTTACTATATAAACCATATCAAGTTTTATGTAGCAAGACTTTGTATCTTTATTGAAGGCCCTAACCTTTGCTTGCTTAGTGGAAATTATGACCTACCTTTTTAATCTTGACATTGACATCTTCATATCCACCTTTTCCTTGCGGGGTAGGCCCTTATCATCACCTACCGTCTCCTTGTTGCACAAATGCAACGGAGTGATGTTACTTGTACATCTTACTCTACCAATTAGTTTACATATTTAACACTTGGTGACATCTTAAATCATTTTTGACAAAAGCAACTTTAATCCAATCATTAAAAAACTGCCACATTTTCACAGTGTAAAGCAAGGTGCAAAACATGATATAAAGTAGTTTAATTCAATGGGGGTGTGCCCCTCACTTGGCTTAATTCATAGAGGTATAATAGTCCTTGCACAATATTTTCAAATTTGTTATTCATCTTAAATTTAGGAAGAAATAGGAAAATGAAAAAAAGAAAACATAATTCATCTTCTAACACAAAAAAGATGAGTCTTTTTCATTAAAAAAATGACTTTTAACACTAAATAAACGAAATGAAATATGACAAAAGTGACTATCTTCACACGAGAAGGAAAGTATGAGGATTTCAGCGTCCTTTGAAAATGAATGTTATGGAGTGGTGTTTAACATCGTGTTAAATGTCAACACATATATTCTTATATTTAATTGAATTAACCATTTTATATCACTTATATTGATACTCGGATTTATGTTAAATACCAATGATGTTAAATAGAATTATTCTCCTTTCAATCATTAAATCGCGAGTAATATCATTTTTAAATCTTAGGCTAAAGAATGATTATAATTGGACGTGATGACTTGTATTTGATTTATGTTTTTCACACTAACATTACAAAATCTTTGGCACAATGCACATTAATTAAGATCAATTAATCTATCAATTTTGGGTTGTAGTACCTAGTGAACCATTAATTTCCAAGCGTGATAGAGGGACTTTTTTTTTTTAATATCAATTGAGCTAACTTTGGAGAGTGATTTCCATTTAGCCATCCATTTTAGGATGTCAATTGCCAAATTTCGTATTTTTGGGGGTGCAAAAGGAGAAATAAACAAACTTTAGGGTTACAAATTGCCAATACTCTTTCTTCCTGCCTTGTAATTGGATTAAAATTGTTTAGCTTGTCTTGTTTTCCATTCATCTCAACTCCCACAAATTTCAGTATTCAATTTATATCCTAGATTCTTTGAGGAGCAGATAATGCATATGTGTATTTCTGGAGTTTATGATCACAAGTTCGTTTTTCTTAGCCTCCCAAAATTGCAAGAAATTGTTGAGATGCAATCTGAAGCTAACAAGAGCAGAAAATGGAACAATTCTTCTTTTTCTTGTAGTTTCAATGTCAAGAAACCCATTTCAAAGCTGGATTTTCTTACCAAAGCTTCATCTGCTTCTTCTTCTTCTTCCCTAAGTGGCTCCGGCGCCGAATTGAATGGTAACAATTTCATAAATTTCAAAAGCCTCTATCTTGTTATATTTTGTTAGATTCTACTACTTTCTGTTGACATGTATGTGAATTATTTATAACCTATATGTGAAGGAATAGACAGAAATATGAAGAACTAAGCAAGATTCTGTATTCTGGGCTTATGGGTTAAGGGGTTTTAGCCATTCATAAAAATCCTTTATACTGTTCTTATTTAAGAATTTTATTGGGCTGATTCATTTTAAGATTTTCTGTATTTTGCTTCTAAAATTTTCCCCTCATTCTTTGGGCAGCTTTTCAGCGTTCTCGATAATTTTAGTTGGTCTAAACGGACTATTTGCTGTTTTCCTTCAAATTTTCACTATAGACTTGACAGATTGTCTTCTTTTGACTGCTGATTACCATATATTAATTTTTGGTATCCTGTTGAAATAATTGTTAGTGATTGAAATGCATAATCTTTGTAAAAAGGATGGAAGAGAAAATGATGTTGAAAGTTATGAATCTAACCAGCTCTATCTGAGACTAATGTATGAGAGTTTCTCCAAACAACTATGAAACTCTGGACTCATTTTCTTTCACTAATTTTGTGTTATCTAGAGATTTGGATGGTTTATACAATCTTCCATTGATTTTCCCAGAGC
This sequence comes from Fraxinus floribunda, assembly GCA_903798395.1. NCBI lineage: Eukaryota > Viridiplantae > Streptophyta > Magnoliopsida > Lamiales > Oleaceae > Fraxinus > Fraxinus floribunda. Next base: position 2,567 of record CAIGRS010146601.1, read on the forward strand.
AAGTCCTGGTCCAACGGAAGAAAAAAACACAAGGAATAGCTGGCATAGATCAGGACGAATTACAAGATCCAACTCATCTAGCTGATCCCGACAGTTGCTTTTGTGAGTTCAGTGGGGTACAACTACACCACAAGATTTGTGATGCAGTAGAAGAAGCATCCAGTTCACAATACCCTCACATTGCTAAAAGGGTTAACTTCCCTATGATCTTGTTACATGGCTTTGGAGCCTCTGTCTTTTCGTGGAATCGAGTTATGAAACCTTTAGCACAGGTCATTGGTTCAAAAGTTCTTGCATTTGATAGACCGGCATTTGGATTGACATCTAGGATAAATCCCGTTGAGCATTCATCTCCTGTTAGCCCAGATACCAGAACTTTAAATCCATATTCGATGATGTTTTCTGTGTTGGCAACTCTATACTTCATCGACTTTCTAAAAGCAGAGAAGGCCATCCTTGTGGGGTAGGTACTATTTGTATCTTTGGTTTTGTTCTCATTCTTACTATAAAGAGAAAAAAATCTTGGTATCTCACTTGATGGTAAGGATGTTCTTAGATTTACTATCCTTTGCAAGATTTAGACTCCCCCACCACGCCCACAATTGATATTGATATTTAAGCCAACCACCATTTCTATCCATGTACATGATTTTTGACAGTAATTCAGAAAATATAAATGCTCAACATTCTTCTATGAAACACGTAAAATTATGGATAGATTTTGGCTTACTATTCATCTTATTCCCAATGAAAACATGAAGATCTATCCATTATTCTCATTCTAGAGCGAAACTAATTGGATTGGTAACCTAGACCAATTGTACATTAGGATTTGTACTTGAGAGTCAAATATTATAAGATTACTAGTAGAATCACTTGAAGTTGGTAATATTTGATGAACTCTTCTGGTTCTCCTCCTATCCTTCTGAAAAGCCGAGCCCTGGTCTAACCCTGTTAAACTAATGGAATTCCAGGCACTCTGCTGGTTCCCTAGTAGCTGTAGATGCATATTTTGAGGCACCAGAACGGGTTGCTGCTCTAATCCTTGTTGCCCCTGCAATTCTCGCACCATTCACTGCACAGAAAGTTGTCAAAGAAAGGCAAGGTGGCAGAGACAAACAGATCCAAGAGAGCAGCTTGGATTTAAATAACCCTGAGAATCTATTTTTCAGATTTTGTAGCCTTTTGTCGAAGTTAACTAAATATGTTGCGGAGGCAATAGTGCGCATGGTGAAAGGGATGGGAGAAATGATAAACTCTCTGTATAAGAAAGCTTTATCGACAATTCTGCGCTCTGCATTTGGTGTGACGGTGGTAATGAATTTTATTTTTGTTCAATTCCCAGATTTGCTAGGTTTAAATTATTTGAATCTTCACTGACTTGAAGCACTGTTTACTGGTTGAGAATATTCTTGATGGCTCTGTAAATTTCCTAAAACATCATTCTCTTTGCTACATCTTGCATATACTGAGTTCATATCATGCTTCAATTTTGGCGTATGTGTCATGCTTTAATTTTGGCATATGTATATTAACTATTATGCTTTCCTGCTTCGTGGTTTCAGGTAAGGATGATAATTGATAAATTTGGTATACCTGCCATCCGGAATGCATGGTATGATTCAAATCAAATTTCTGATCATACTTTACAAGGCTATACAAAGGTGATTTCTCTTAAAGCATTTTCTTTGCTGTCTCTTTACTTTGGAATGTATGATGTGTGGTTGTTGTTCAACAAGCTAAAATTATTTTTAAAATTTTCAGCCACTGAAGGTCAAGGGCTGGGATAAGGCTCTTGTGGAATACACTGTGGCATTGCTAACAGATTCTGCATCTAAACTGAAGCAACCGCTAGCAGAAAGGCTGAGCAAAATCTCATGTCCGGGTAGGTTATAAATAACTTTCAATCTTTTGTACTATTGAAATTGTGCACTTGAAAAGAAAATAAAGACAAGAATTTTAAAAAGATTTTGCAAAGAAAAAGTCTTGTTGAGGTGAGGGTGTTGATGGATGAGCTAATTGTGTGCTTTAGTTTTGTAACAAATGCATGTACCTGGTGCATTACTTGTAAGTTATATATTTTAGTCACTTTCAAACCTTAATTAAAGAGCTTTCTATATGAATGCATGGAATCTAATTATGGTGATTCACTTAATGAACCAGTTCTCATTGTCACGGGGGATACTGATCGACTTGTCCCCTCGTGGAACTCTGAAAGACTTTCGCGTGCTATTCCGGGGTCTTATCTTGAAATAATCAAAAATTGTGGTCACTTACCGCAAGAAGAAAAGGCAATCGAGTTTGTGTCTATTGTTGAAAAATTTCTGCAAAGAGTATTTGGCGCTGCAGAAGAGGCACACCTGCAAGCTGTAACTTGATATTGGTACTGATAAAATGTAACACAGTAACAGGGCCATATAGGAATCTCAACTAAGATTGAAGATTTGAAATGAAGCTCATATATTGAGGGCTGCAAAGTTTCATCAAGGAACAAGTTCCAGGCTTCCGGATACAAACAGAATATCATCATTGAGGCTATAAAAACATCAATACGGTGGTATATGGAAATAAGTTTTTGATTATGCCTATCACTATTGCACACTTCTTTATATGTAAAATTACAAGAGTATATTCTTGTGATTTTTGTGTTTCTATCAGAAAGTAATGTTTCCAAAATTCACTTTTATATATTCTTGCTTATGAAATTACATACAGAGCAAGTTTTCAACAAAGAATCATTCAATGTCACACCGCTGATATAGCATTTCTAAAAAGGAGGATTAGCGGATATGGTAAGACTAGCATCTTGTAAGCCACCGGGAAAATCAAATCCTGACATGAAATCATCATCACTGAATATTGTTGCATTTTTTATATCGCAAGTGTACGATATCCTAATAAGTAATATAATGGACCTTTGAGTTTGGATTATCGTTCCCACGAGGACTATATTTTAGACTTAATCTACTTTTTCTAACTCTTATTTGATGAAAGTTAGCAAATAAAGAATGATAATAGTTGTGAATATTATTTTTCTTTTGTGAACTAACTACTTTAAACTAATGAAAAATATAAAAAGATTGCAAACACTAATTGAAAGAAGATTCGAATACGTAAATAATGATCACCTCAATTCTTAATTCGAGGTTCTAACTTAACGAAATGTTCGATTGAATCCTCCTTTTGTATTCAATTTACTTTTCTCGAAATCTCATTGAGCTTATTTAACTAATTCAATTCCATATCTCTATGCGAATTATCCTTAGTTAAACGAATTATAATTCTAAGAATTTCTATTACGACCGTAATAATTATTATATGTATCTCTACACATTATACTACTTTACCAAATTTTATTATTTGGTCTAAGCCTCAAACTCACATTTCGATTCGTAAGAAACTCAAGTAATTATCAAATTATTGGCCAGATAGTTCAAGGTATTAATCTCATAACAAAATCAACACATAAAAGAATATGCTATAAAAATCTTTGAATTAAATAATCAAGGATCACAAAAAGACTACATTGTTTGCCCTAATTTAGAGTTTAGTTAAACATAATATAAAAGGAAAAATAAATAAATATTTTTGAATACATCACCGGATTAATTGAATAAAGATATGGAAAAGAATCAACTCTTGCACCAAGATCTTCTTCTACTTCCAATCTTTGCTTTAAACTTAAATCCCGTGATGAATTTCTTCTCTTGATTCATCTCTTCGATCTCTCGTTGTATCTCTCTTTTTTAATGTGTGGAACCCCTAATTTGTGTCTTCTTTGGTCTATTTATAGTTCCCTACACTTCCTTAGCCAAATTGGAGTCTTTTTCTGAGCTTCTCGTGACCCATTCAATCAAAAACCTACTTGTGTGGCCGCGATATTTGTCCAGGTAGTGCCTGGGCCAGGCATTGCCTTGCTAAAAATAATCAGTCCTGCAACGCCTGGGCGCTAAGTTGTTGTTCCAAACTTTGCATCTACTTCAGTATTTTTGTTATAACTTTTTCTCCTGATATTCGATTAAGACAATTCAAAATGATTTGGAAAGAAAATTCAAAGAGCTACAATTCTGATAGTAGTAGCTCTTTTTCAATTCGAACTTTTATTGTGCCAAAAATGGGTCTCAATCTCCAACTAAAAATTTGGACATCTTTGTGCGGTTGAAAATTGATTTATTTTCACTCTTTTTAATATTTAGTTGTATCCATTTGACCCTTAGCATTCTCGAATCTTCAACGTAAGCTTCGACAAAACTTTTGAGTATTTGCACTTTAGCCCCCCCCAAACTTTGAATCTTGCCATTTTTCGTCATTTTTTTTGTTTCTCTCTTTCAATTTCACTTCCATTTATTGAGTTTAACCTAATAACACATTATATAATAAATTATGCTATAATTCCATTAAGAAAAATTACGATATATCAATATTTTAGAGCTCGAATAAGTGTATAAAATACACTTATCAAAGATCATAGCACCAGCTGCTAATGCTCCTGCTCCTACCCTATTGCGAAACCAGGTCCTACCCTTTCTGTTCCTGGTGGTCTTGTAGGAGATGGCATATTTACATAACTAGGCAGCAGATTATTTGTTCTTGGGAGGAATGTCGGTATGTAACCAACATTAGAAGGTGGCAGCGGAGGCGGTGGAGTTCGAGGAGGTTGATAACTAGGTCCACCAACCGGTGGATAGTTTGGTGGCTGGGAATAATTTGTAGGAATTGGCACTGAAAGGGCATATTGGCTATTTGTCAGTGGAGGACTTGCTAGTTGCTGAGGTTGTGTCTGCGGCAGTTGTGGCTGGTGATTTCCTTGGGGTTCATATGGATTATCCAGCTTAATGCCACCACTGTGATCCATGAAATTAAATTCTTGCTGCCCACCTGAAAAAAAATCTTAACAATCAATATCATACATCTAGTGCTAAGAAAAATATAAGTTACTAGAAAGAATTACCTAGAGAAGATGGACCGGATCTTTCCTTTCCTCCGATATACGGATTGAGATATCAATAAAGCCTTGAGGTTTGTTGGAGTTCTTTTTTCTCAGCTGAAAACTCCCTACTTCTTCAATAGGCTTTGGAACCTCAGAACTACTAATCTATTTGTCCACAAGACTTTGCCTAAGAACGATTGGCTCTCTACTGTAAACTTCAACATGAAAAGCCAAATCTTGAAAATGTGAGTTCGCTAGACCTTTTTGTTCACAAACATTTCAATTACAACATTGGACCTAATAGAAAGTTTGGTTCAGAAGTGTCGACTGTAATTGAAAACTTAGTTCTCGAAACTGGATTGTTATTCCCTGAAGCATCAATCTTCGTGCAATACTGGTTGCTAGGATCAATCCATCCAACTGCAAACCATTGTAACTTAAAAAAGGGACGAAGTCTGCCGGAGTCCTCAACTGGAAATTAAGCAGATCTCAATCCATATTTTCCCGATCTCAGGCAACCTTCAGCTGTGTAATGAACAAGTAGTGGTGAAAGAATTTGTCCCAGTTAAGGTCCTTTTCTTGATGATAAAGTCAATAAAGAAGACAAAAGATATGTCCTACTTAGCATAATATCAGAAGGCTACCTTGCTTTATACCGAGGAAATTATTTATTAACTGTGTAGTGTTGTAGAGAAGCTTTATCATCTTTTTCTAGAGAGAGACCCACAAGTGCATCACAGGTGGAAAGAAATCCAAGTGCAAAAAGTCAAAGTTTCACAATATAGACTAAGCATTGCAACAAATAAATTTTAGCTTCGTTTTCTTTCTTAAGCTGTCCAATAATATGCAGTTCGCCATAACACACATGCTAAAAGAGCATGTCTAATGAACAGTAACTCATCCACGAATTTGTGCATGAAACATTGCAAAAGTATTCACAAAGGCCTAACATTTTTACTGCCGTGTCTTTCACACTGGATTGTCTTAAGGTGAAATCTTGATCACATCGAATTTCAAATGAAATTTTGATCGGCCCAATACTCATGAAAGCACCATCTTCCACGTACCCCCCAGTTTAGGAAATGGTTGTTGCTCAGGGACAGAAACAATAGCAGCACAACATGGCATCATAATGAGGATTGGCAAACAGATTAGGATTTAAAGAGTTTCTTGGAGGGGGGGACTAACAATTGCTTTCTACCAACGGATAATGTCTCTTCATCTATGGAATAGCTAGAATTCCTTGTGTACATCATTGTGGTCGATCCCAGTATATCGTCTCCAAATCCACACGCTCTAAAGAATAACCTGTGGAGAATGCAAAGATAATAAGGCAAGACAAGTGAAATATTCATGTTTATTCATTAAGATAATGAATGGTGATAAAGATGATAACTTTCAATGCGTATACATTTTACAAATTCAAGGCAATGCATGTAAATGGGAAACTGAAAACGAAATCATAGTCTACGAGACACATTGCTTTTAACTAGCTATCAGTTTTTTTGGTAGTCAAATTAGATTTTTAAATAAAGAATGAGGCAAATACAGAGGATAAACAAGCATCCAACACCCAAAAGGTGCCCTGCATAGGTGAGTCGAAATCCCCCAGTAACTTGGTTAAACAATGCAGAAAAAAGCTAGGTCGGTCTGTCGGAACATAGTGCTCAACGATTCTATTAGTCATCTTACCAGTATCCTTTGGGAACAAAGAACTCAACTTGATGGGAGAATCAATCAATGGTCCCAGGTGTCAAGTTATCGCCAGATAACTTCAAAGACGGAAAAAGGGGCTCTCTTATAAAAGGAGCTCAAGATACACAAGATCTCGAGAATAAACCATAAGCATCAATCTGATATACATTTGTGTGTGAAGAAATGACCTATGGCTTTCACGCTCATTCCTAGAAAGGTTAAAAGTTTACCTTTCTTTATCGGAGCAGAGAGCAGCAATATCATATATGTCTCTGTTCGTCAGCATTCTATGGCAGTAAGGGAAATTATCAGACACTAATAATGCTAGCATATCAAATGCTGAAAGAAGCTAGTGCCACCCAGTTGTATACCTATAGATATGTTAGGCATGCAGTAGTGAACAAAATTGGAAACCCATTGAAGATATGAGCTTATTTTTCTTTTTAATGTCGTCCGTCTATTTTACTAAACATGCCAATAATTGTTACTTTTTCTTGAAATTCCAACTTAAATAGTAATATATTTAATCAATGAGACCAACCTAACAATTTTCTGAACTATCATTCGGCCAATTCCTCTACCTTGTAGAGCAGGAAGAACCTGCAAGACTGAAATGCTATTATATAAACTTGTACAGCAGATATATTTCTTGTCAAAAACTATCAACAGCAGAAGTAATAAAGCAAAGTGAAGCAGAACATAATCCTTCAAAACAAACAATTACTCACAAGCGTTACGCTATCTTGGCATTTACTGATGCATCTTCCTTTTAAATACCTTTTCTTGTTCTTTCTTTATTCTTTTTAGTGCTGATATTCAGTAAAATGTTATCATTACAATCTACAAGAACTTTATCACAGATCAAAACTAAAAAGGCTCCAATTCACAAGATTGACACAATCTCGGTAAAACAAGTCAAAAGAGGGAGAGTAGGTATAACTAACATGGCATGTTGTAGTTTTTAAGGATAAAATCTTCCAGCAATATAGCAATGAACAATTGGTAGAAAAGGATCTACGTAGTTGACCTCAAATTTATTGACAACCATGCTTAATTTGCTATTGTTCTTTTTGTTGAGACAAACAGCGATATCGTGACCTAAAAAAATGACTATTAGTCTCACCAAATCCATCAGTGTTAATTTCTCCCCTTTCCCTCGTATGTTTAATCAGAGCATTATATAGGACTGATTAAGATCAAAACCAAACTGACTGAGTTTTTAAAGCAATTGAGATCAATACAAGAGATTGTAATTATAATCGAAAGGGTTCTTCGAATTTCTAACCATGACATCATAAATAGAAGCTGTCAATCCAAAATCCGAAACAGCGCGACCAAACCCTATCAACTGCCCATTATCAGGCGTCACTGGCATCACTCTTTTGATCCAGTCTCCACCAATGCCCATCAAATTTGACACTTCCACCGGAGAAGAATGAGTTGTTATAAATTCGGGCTTTGTGAAGACCGAAACGACGACAGAGCTGTGGAAAATGGCGGTGCGGAGCTTGCCAGCATCAACGACCTCGACTCTGCCCGTGGCGTCCACGTTAGGGAAGCGGTGGCAGGAGTGGTTGCAGAAGGTGTAGAGGTCTTTTAGATGATTCAGATTCACGTGCGATGGATTAGTGGATATGAACATCGGTGGAGGTGGCGAAGGTCGTTCGATTTGGCCAGTTATTTTGAGCGGTGGTTGCAAATAATGAATTTTGGAGGGAAAATAGCCACCGTGAGCGGCGGTTGCAACTGCCATTTAGCCAATCTTTCCCCTCCGCCACTCTAGAATTCCTTTTCTTCTTTACTTTTTTTTTTTAAATTCAATTTTCTTTTCAGTGGTTTTATTCTTTCTGAAAGATTTTTGTCATTTTCCACCTTTAACGAGGAAATAGATAAATTCTGTTTGCATTTTTAATTGTTATTTAAAGCCATAGGACTACACACTTTGGATCATTGAATTTGAAATCTAGTTTCGTATCCCTTCCTTTAAAATAGAGTTATTTTCATTTTCCCAACGTAATTGCATTTTTTTAGTTATTTTCATTTTCCCAACGTAATTGCATTTTTTTAAATAGTTTGACGTATATCATGACAAGTATTTTTAATATCAAACGACCCATCGGAAGAAGGAAAAAAAAAATTCTTATTAAACTGCACGACACTCTTTGTCACTCTAGGAACTCCTGATTATAAGTTAAAAGCTTGTTTGGGAGGGATTTTAATCAAGATTTTAATCAAAATTCTAGCCGTTAACTATCAAATCAAAATTTTTGACTTTCCCTCTCACGGGTGGGGTCCAAATGTTGACTATAACAGCTAGAATTTTGATTAAAATCTCTCCCAAACATACTCTAACTATAAAAAAAAAAACATGTTTTTTCTCCAAGCCTTGCAACGGTTGACTTTGATTATGTAAATCTCCAACTAGACGTACAATAGTTTAGAGTAAAAGGAGCTCGAAGTTGGAATTCAATAGTCTACAAGCCCGCCCTTGTGAGCGAAACTGGAAAAATCTTATCATATATTAAATAAAATAAAATAATAGACAATATCAGCAAAAATAGGGTTGTAAGACATTTTAATGCATGGTATTTATTATGGAATCTATTATAAACTAAAGAGTAATAAAAAGTATTATACATAGAATCAAACAACAAAGATTAAAGAGAGTCTAATTTTACATCCACCCTAATTGGAACATCTTTGAATGAGTAAATTCACACCTTGACCAGGCTCTACAATCATTCTATAGGCAGGAGAATGCTTATATTTGGGAGACAAAGAAATGATGAAGTTGGAAATGATAAGTGAAATTACAATCTTCAACTGAACCATTGCAAAATTTTTGCCCAAACAAAGCCTAGGCCCTAATCCAAATGGAATATAAACTTGGGGAAGTTTGCATGCTTTTAAAATCCCATTTGCAAACCTTTGAGGATTGAACTCATTTGCATCTGTCCCCCACATTTCTGGATCCCTGTGGAGCGTTGGGATCAAAGTCCATAGGCACACACCTTTTGGTACAACAATGTGGCCTATTTGAGTTTCTTGGAGTGCCTCTCTTGACACAAATGCTGCTGGTGGATACAATCTCAGCACTTCTTGAATCACCATCGTGACCTACAATTGAACGGTCTGAGGTTGACTCTACAGTACTCGACAGTAAAGTATTCAAGAGGAAAAGAGAGGGTGTGTACCGTTTTCAGCTTCGGTAGTGAATCTGCATCGATCTGCCCACCATCTGAACATACTTGAGCTATCTCTTCGCGTATACGAGCTTGCCATTCGGGATGCAAAGCAAGAAGAATTAAGCACCACGATGCAGCAACAGCAGTGGATTCGTGCCCCGCGAAATATATGTTCTTGCAATTATCGACTATGAATTTCTTGGATGAATCCTTGCCCACATCATTTATGGCTCCCTCTAAAATTAACTGCAGTAGATCCTTTTCAAACGATGATGTTTCTATGCATTCCCTTTCTCTTTCATTTACTGCTTCCAAAATCAATGCCTCTATCTCTTTCTCCAAATTCTCGACTTTCTTTTGTTGCTCACTTGGAAGTAACCTGCAATGGTGCACTCTAATAGGTTAAGCTTCTAGACGAGATGATCATTCCAACACGCACTTCATTTTAAGGAGATGTTCGTGTTAAGGGATAAATCTCACGTCGAATTATGATGAAATAAATATACAGTATATAATAAGTCATTGGGCTACTAAACTCAAATGAGCAAGCACAAAGAATATTGATGAAACATATATATTATGGAACCCAAGTTCTTATACTTTGTACGTACCCAAATGTATGGAAACCGAAGAGAAAGCACTGGTTAGAAATGGCTTTCTGAAGTGCTCTAAGCTTTGAGAAAATTTCTTTTCCTTTCGTATACGAGCCCCCAAAGCAAGCTTTTGAAATTACGTCTCCTGAAAGACACCTTAAATATTCTTCAGCTTTGATCTCTGCCATAATGCCACCTTGTGATTCTATGCATCCCTCCCATTTGCTAGTTAATGTTTTAGCTGACTCCAACATCAATCCAACCATACCCTGTCATTCCAGTAGAGGGCTTTTGAATCAATCTTTATTAGGGATTCGCCAAAAAAAAAGAAAAAGGATGTAAATGGCATGTTCAGTACTTTCCACCCGACAAAATCAAGAAAAAAAAAATGAAAAAAATCGCAATAATGCTCAAGTTGGTCCTTAACATTTCGTTATACTTGCAAAATCAGTCTCAGCAATGGAAACTGTCTAAATCTTTCTTAAATATGCTTCAATTCAAATTTCTCCATACCTTCACTGAGTTGTCATTTTGACTGAAATGTGGACATTTTTGCCGTGGCGAACAGATTATACAACTATAATAGATCAACTTGCTCCTTTTAAAAGGTTAGAGACCAATTTTCTACTAGAACAATGATATGGATGTTAAGGGATAGAATTCAACGTCGAGTAAAGATGAAAGCATAGACCAATTTATAAGGATTTGGGCTACTCCTTTTAATAAAGTTGACTTTTTAAAATGGAACCTCATTATGGTATCAGCGCTCGTTAAGCTCTAATGAGCAATTCGATCTGATTAAGACTCAAAAATAAAATAAAAAATTGAGCACACTAATTTCAAGATTAGTCTGCTCAAACGAGCCGCCATCTTGTGGGGACATGTTACAGGATAGAATTCACATCGAATAAAGATGAAAACATAGACCAATTTATAAAGATTTGAGTTACTTCTCTTAATAAGGTTGACATTTTAAGATGAAACTTCAAGTCTTAACAATGAAAGCCAGATTTACGATTCTTTCTGGAAATAAGTACGCGATAAACTGCTCTTATCCGTCCATATTTATGCCAAATAAGTTTCTAGAAAAAGAAATTTACCTTAACTTTATCCATGAAGAATTCTGGGGCAACAATTTTTCTCTGTTGGGCCCAAATACGACCGTTGGATCTCAAAATGCCATTACCAAGCATGGGAGCTAGTCTTTTTGTGACATATGAAGGCTTGCCTAAGTCTAAAGATGTACTTTGATTCATCTCCTTTACTAGCTCTGGATGGTTCACATACAAATGCTGCTTGTTCCCTGTTGAATATGTGTAAATCGGCCCTGCATCGATTCATGAAAATCTCTTAAACGTCCTTATAGTTCGTTAAATAGTATAAGTTGTACAATATTAGATTATATTAAAAATAAAAAGAAGTCTCGTATCAAAATCGTGGGTTATGATACTATCGAATTTAGTCTAAATTGGCCCACACCAAGTCCAAATCTATGAATATTCTCATACACAATGCTTATGTTTTTGCATTATTGAATACATGCATGTGCATTTGTTTTTTGTACACATTTTAGTTTTCAATTTAAATGCTCTGTCTCCCATGAAAAATTGTTCAAATCAAGGTGGTCCTAAGGTTGATATAGACATTATGCATGTGAAGAAACACGGAAAAATAATTATATAAAAGTCCAAGAACTTCAAATTAATCTACGAATACGTTCAATTTGCACATGACTTGTGACCTACTTTTTCCAACATTCCTGATTAGGTGAAATTTCTGATATATACACGTAACATAAAGTGTGCCCTACCAACCTATGATGGTCGGAGAAATGCATCTAATCAATATGGTTGTTCATTTATGGGAAATGAAATGCTTAACTTCTAAAGTATATTTCATACAATAATGATAGATAAGACGAGACAGTAGACACAGCTTGTGATGGGTTACGAACGGTAAAATGAGCTTTGGGATTACAATATTTTTTCACTTTTGTCCAATAATGTATTTCCTTGAATGGCAAACACATGTAGTTTCATGTCTCCTCTATTCTAATTTTGGAATTTGTATAAATATGGGATACAACTATACAAGTTTAAATAAGGGATGAGAATTGGCACGTGGAAATTGGACATGACAGACAAGTGTCCAATATATAATGCCCATTGCACAATTGGCACCCACATCAGAAGTTTAAAGGTGGGGTTTTCTCGATTTGATTGACTTGAAACGAATAGTATGTGGGTCGTGATTACCTTAGTGAACTTATCTGAACAACTCATTCAACCTCTTTTTTGGTTAGTACGGAAAAAGTTGTTGAGACTTCAGTGATCTGCCTAACACGGTACATTATGTGTTGAATCGATTTCTTTTATTCGGATGTATCTTTACTACTTATAAGTAGAACAATTAATTAATTAATTTTGCATTTATAGTGACAGGTTATGGACTTTTCAAGAGTCAAACAGTATTATGACAAAGAAATTTATTTAATATATATTCTCCAATAATTGTATCTAACATAGATGTTTCAGCAGCAATTATTAAGGAAATTTGATAATATATTACTACAACAATACATTCTCAATTATTGGAACAACAATAGACCAAATCATTATTAAAAATTATAGATATATAATTTCCTGCTTCAATTAAGATGAACTAATAATGAAATTTGTTTAAAAATTAAATTAATTGTACTTATATTATTTCGCTCTAATGGTAGTTTTGAAATTATTATCTTCTAATGAAATCAATGTGTGAGCCCAAAATATGATTACGTTGAGCTAAACAAATTTAAGAGGGTGTAGATGTGACAAAATTCGATATATAATGACGATATATTTTAGTCACTCAAGACAAACACTTCACCAATTTAAGTTTACTAAAAACTAATTTAGATTTATAAAATAAAATAAAATGAGTTCATACACGATATAGACCTGATTGTCACTTAGACTATTGCTAAGCAACCGTAATATTATATGGCGAGAAATTGTTCTCCTGCCCATCGTAGATAATATAAAACTGTCAACTTGCTGATGTAATAGAAGAACATTACTTACGGTTCTCTCTAAATGTGTGAACGTTCATACACAATATAGACCTGATTGCCACTTAGACTAATGTTAAGCAACCGTAATATCACATGGCAAGAAATTGTTCTTATGCCTATGGTGGACAAGATAAGACTGTCCACTTGCTAATGTGATTGAAAAATTTTTCTGGCGGTTCTTTGCAAGGTGAGAACCGTAAGACTTCCCACTTTGAGCACGAGAACATGAGTATTACATGGCATTACTCTTTTCTACAAGTGCACTCTAGCTTCCACTCTTCAATGCACATAACTAGCACTTGAATGAGATAATGCATTTCTTTTTCTTTAACAAGCACTAGTGTTTTTTCTTTAAAGATTAAGTGTTAGAAAGACAGTGTGTTTGACCTTACTTGGGCCCTGCTTAAAAAGCCAACAAGAATAGGTTGTTTTGGACAGTATCAGAGTTGATACTGTTCAAAATCCCGTCTTTCAACTGACCATTCATGTTTAGAGCTGAATAATATAATAGACAAAATGGCTTAATAACAATCAAGAAGTTGCAGAAATGGAAGTTTCTATGAAACAAAAACCCATAGATTATGCCATATTTGTTTCATGTTTCTTCAAATGAGGAAGAAAGAATATAAGACTTAAGTAGCATGGTTATGAGAAAGAATAGAAATTGTACTTTACCATATACTTTTCTCCATTGTTCAAAATATGGGAAGAGTGTTGATGTATAGTTGTGTGCAACAAATCCAGTGTTTTCTGCACCAGTATTGTTGATTGATGATGCTTGAATCCTCTGCATCTCAGGCACATTTCCATAAAGAAAACATGGCTTCGGCCCTCTGATTCCTTGCTTTTCAAGTCTCCACCGTAGCCGCCATGGATTCACCCATACACACACTTTCTTGAATAGAAATATAACTGCAGAAAGAAGAAGAAAAAGATAAGGGGCTTTCATTCTTGGGCTTCTATTTGATTTCTCCCTATTGTTTTCCTCTCTTTACACTATATATATACACACTTCAAGTCTTGAATTGGTTAAATACAAATCATTGCACAAGTTGATCATTATCTTTAGTTAATTAATCAAACAAGATATGTATGAGTGTAATATATAAAACGACTAAGATGTGATTGGGGCAATTGGAATGATTTGTCATATTACAATAATAAGTGAAGGCATGTTTGGTATACCATATTGAATCTATACGATTAGCAAATAAGATTTGATTGGATATGAAAAAGTATGGTGCTAATAAAGAGATTATTTCACCATCCGCACTAAAGGCGCCGAGTGCAAGTGAGGTTAGGGCGGAGACATAATCTTTCTAAGTTTGCAAGGAAATATGTTGATGACACTTTTGGTATTCTCCTGTGGAGGCTGGGATGAAACTATAGACTTTTCGAATTTGGGATACTATAATGAATTTACGAAATTTTCTTCGAGTAACAAATCTAAAAAGTGATTATGGGCTAGAAAGATACTACACGCGATGTATGATGACAAAGAACATGATTAGGGATAAGGAAGTGGAGTTTCTTTTAGAGGTGGGCACGAGTCTAGTTGCGTCAATATCAAGCCCAATTGACCACTGAACCAACCGTTCGTATGGGGGTAAAAATCCAACTGGAAAACCAAGCCGAATATGTTCAAAATCACCCTAATGTGGTGGTTTGGTCGTTTCAATGTATTTTTCACCTTTCGATTTTTTAACCCAATTATTAATATCGAGATTTTCAATATGCGAAATCCCAACTGAAAGTCAACCCGACTTGTCGTGAACCCAACCTGAGTACGGTTGGATAATGTTCACGTCTTGTTTCTTTAGCTCTTATATTGTACTCTCCATCTTCGAATTGTTTAGTTTTTTTTTCTTTGGTACCATTAATTGGAGGTGAGACCGAGCCTTCCTTCCTAAGAACGCATTTTGTGGTGAATTATGTTGGAGTTAGGGGCATAATAAATGATTAAAGCAAATGTACGAATAGGAAAGCAAGTGATGTCCACTTTTAATTGTTCAAAAAATAATAATGCATTTTAATTTATTAGATAATCAAAATGGCTCGTGTTATCATCCATATTGGTGTCAAAGACTCCCCCGTCCCAATTGTATATGATTGTTTCGTTTTTCACACGGATTAAGAAAGCTCATTTAATGTCATTGAAAAATTAATTTTTGTCAAGATCTTTCATAATTCACCCCTATTTAATTTTCAGTATGTAAACTAAATTATTATTGAAATTAATAAAGAATTAGGAGAAGAAGGAGAAG
>CAIGRS010146620.1:0-10891 GCA_903798395.1 Fraxinus floribunda
AAACACTCTTAATTGACTAAAGTTAGAAAATATTTTCCTTTTCCACCCATTTTCTAGGCTATCAAACGGATCCTAAGAGAATTCGGATCGAATCGACATTAGATTTCTTGAGTGATTTCTCACACAAAGAGTTTGTAAGATCAAGATTTATATAGAATATTAGAGTTGTTTAAGGGCTTGGCCTCGACTAGATTAGTTTGATCTCTTCAGTGATAGACGTAGTGTTTGGCCTTAAATCTGGTGGTTTTCTATCAGATATTTGAGGTTTGTGTTGTATTCAATAATGCAAACTTAAATGAAGGATATATCATGTAGATGAACGTCTAAACTTGTGGAGCTCACAGCAATGCATGCTCATAGTTGAACTTCAAGAAAGCAAATCTTGAGTTTTTCTGACTAGTTCTTTTGAATATCTCTGTTAAAATTACAATGCCCACTCTAGGCTTGCAAGATGACATGGGAATATGATGCTCATGGAATGATCGGGTCCTTGAACAACAATCTCATTTTAGATAAATTTTGTACCCTATTATTTAAATGACGTAAATGTAAAGAATTTTAACAATTCTATAATGTGGAATAAACACTTAAAGGATCAAAATAAAGACCGTAATTCTCAAGAAACGGTATCTCCAACCATTGGTGCTGCCTACGTTAGGATGCTGTTTTTTCACTGGTTTGACACTTTCAAACTCCTCTCACTCTAATTAGATGGTGTAAAACTGAAGGAGATTGAGTGAATGAGTTTGGGGACCAAACCGTAGTATTTATAGTCAAGCTCCCATCAAGCTTTCGATTTAGTTTACCATCCAATTGATGGTGAAATTGAATTCCATAAATGTTGAAACTGAAAACCCCATCAATATGACCGTTGAAGGAAAGGAAAGACACTTCAACAGGAATGTAAAGAGATAGATCTGTTACATTCTCCCACTTGGTCCATACATTTAGCCTAATGCTTCAACTCAATCCCATCGATTGTCCTTTTTAAGAAACAAACACATGAATCATGGAGATAGGTCCTCTAATGACGAATATTACAATGTATTTATTTCTAAAAATATTATAATTTATGTGGCAATAGTTTCTTAATGAATAAACCTTATGTTCTTTCTTGGTCCAACACAGACGTATTTTCTCAAAATTAAGGTGCACATAATTATGAGAAAAACATCACAATACTTAAGAATTTCATTAAAATAACATTGTTCATACAATGAAAAATCACATAATGGATCTAAGTCCCATATTCACTACACGATTTCAACGGTGGCATGCCCTTAGTCAAATGATCAACTATCATTAACTCAGTGCTTACGTACTCAACGACCACTTTCTTTTCTTTAACACATTTTCTTATGGCTAAATACTTAATGTCGTTTACTTCAACTCCCACTATTGTTGTTCTTGGCCATAAAAACAGTAGCCGAATTGTCGCAATACATTCTCAATGGCCTAGAGATAGAATCTATAATTCTAAGCCCAGAAATGAAACTCTTAAGCCATACACTATGTGGAGTAGCCTCAAAACAGGAAACAAATTCGACTTCCATAGTGGAAGTAGCAATCAAAGTCTGTTTGGCACTACTCCTAATATAGTTCCACCGGCCATCAAGAAAATATATCCTGATGTTGATTACGTGGATCAATACAGCCAGCGAAGTAAGAATCTGAGTAGCTAATTACTTCTAGATTATCCATCCGTCTATACGTAAGCATGTAGTCTTTGGTTCCTTGAAGGTACCTCATTACTTTCTTTGCAGATTTCTAGTGCTCTAAACCTAGTTCACTCTGATATCGTCCTAACACTCGTACATCAAATGCAATGTCGGTCAGATCTGAACATACATTAGGCTTTCGGCAGCAGAAGCATATATAATATTCTTCATTTGTTCCCTTTCAAGGTCGTTCTTTGGACATTGGTTCAAATTGAACATATCACCTTTCACAATGGGTGCTATACTTGGTGAACAATCTTTCATCTGAAATCTCTCTAAAACTTCATTGATACAGGCTTCCACAGACAGACCCAATATACCTCGAAATCTGTCTCTATGGATCTTAATGCCAATGACATAAGATGTCTCACCCATATTTTTCATATCAAAATTTTTAAAGAGGAATTGTTTCACTTCATGCAGTAAACCCTTATCATTAGTTGCCAATAAAATGTCATCCACATATAAAATAAGAAAATAGATTTTACTCCTACTGACCTTCTGGTATATACATTGATCCACAATGTTTTCTACAAAGCCGAATGAAGAAATTACATTATGGAATTTCAAATACCATTGGAGGGATACTTGTTTCAAACCATATATGGATTTCTTCAGCTTGTAAACCAATTGATCACCATCACTAGAGGGAAATCCTTCACATCCATTTGTTGTAATTCTAAGTCAAAATGGGCTACTAATACCAAAATAATGCGCAAGGAATCTTTCTTAGATATATGAGAAAAAGTCTCTGAGTGATCGATTCCTTCTTTTTGAGTGAATCCCTAGCAACGAGTCTTGTCTTGTATCTCTCAATGTTTCCCAATGAGTATTTCTTTGTTTTAAAGACCAATTTACATCGAATGGCTATAGCACCATTAGGCAACTCAACAAGATCCCAAACTCCGTTACTCTTTATAGAATTCATCTCTTCCTTCATGATATTGTACCATAACTCTGATTTTTTGCAACTCATGGCTTGTGAAAAGGACTTTGGATCATTTTCGGCTCCAATATTGTAGTCAGACTCTTGTAGATACACAACCTAATCATTAGGAATTGGTGATCTCTTTGGTCTAATAGATCTTCTTAATGTTGTACCATCATATTCCTGAGACGTATGTGGTTCAACTCCTTGTTCAAGAGTTCTTGGCAACTCTTGAACTACCTGATCTACTGGAATGTCGTCAGCAGCTTGTGGGTTTCAATGATTGGTTGTTCAACACTAGTTTGTACTTGAGGGGTAGTGTAAACAATTACCAATCTATCACTTGAGGTGGACGATTGAGATTCTAAATGATCTTTCTCAAAAACTATGTTTCTGGTTTGATCGCTCGCATTGATCAGGTCATTTTCAAGAAACTTTGCATTTCTTGATTCCACAATCCTAGTCTATTATGAGCTGGACAATAAAATTTGTACCCTTTGGCCCTTTCAGCATATCCAATGAAATATCCACTAATGGTCCTTGAATGAACTAGTGGATTGAGCTTCATGATAATCCTTTTCAGAAACTATGCCCTGAAACTGACCACTCCCACTGATTAAGTCATTCTCAAGAATTTTGCATTTCTTGATTCCACAATCCTAGTGCTGTGGATGGATAATAAAATATTTAACCTTTAGACCTTTCAGCATATCCAATGAAATACCCACTAATGGTTCTTCGGTCCAACTTCTTCCCTTATGAATTATAAATTCTCACTTTAGACGAGCATCCCCAAACGCGTATATGTTGCAAACTCGATTTCCAACCTTTTCATAATTCAAATGGCGTTTTAGGAATAGCCTTAGTTGGAACTCGATTCAATACATACACTGCCGTCTTAAGTGCTTCAGCCTACAAGGATTTAGGAAGATTAGAGCTGTTAAGCATACTTTACACCAAATCCAATAATGTTCGGTTTCTTCTTTTTGCTACACCATTTTGATCTAGTGAACCAGACATGGTATATTGGGCAACAATCCCATGCTCTTGAAGAAACTTTGCAAATGGTCTAAGTGCTTGTCTATTCTCTGTGTATCTACTATAATATTCTCCACCTATATCAGATCTCACGATCTTAATTTGCTTATCGCATTGTTTCTCTACTTCAGCTTTAAAGATCTTAAAGGCTTCTAATGCTCCGTTCTTGTTATAAAGCATGTAGAGATATATATATCGTGAGTAATCATCTATGAAAGAGATGAAGTATTTCTGACCATGTGAGTCCATGTCTAGACTGCATATATCAGTATGTACGATCTCTAATATGTCTAAACTTCTTTAGCACCTTTCTTTGACTTATTGGTCTGCTTTCCCTTTATGAAGTCTACTCAAGTTTCAAAATTAGTAAAATCCAGAGTATTAGGTACCCCTTCATTTACTAATCTTTTAACTCTTTCTATGGATATATGACCTAATCTCTGGTGCCATAATTTAGAGGAATCCTCATTAATAATACAATTTTTAGCATCAGTGTGAATGTGCATTGAATTATAAGTGAGATCGTTTTGAAAATTAATGCAGCAAAGACCATCAGACAAAGTACCATTCCCAACACAATCAGATTTATAAAATAAATTGAAAGATGAATCTGACAAACTAAAGGAATATTTAAAAGGTACAAGCCTTGAAACCGAAATCAAGTTTCTAGAAAAACTTGGAGCATAAAAGGTCTCTTCTAACTTTAAAACAAAGCCACTACTTAAAATTAAATAGCAAGTTCCTATAGCTTCCACATGCGAGCCCATCTTGTTTCCTAATAAGATGCTTTGCTCACTTCCCACTGACTTCCTTAGGTTTTGCAAACCCTGCAAAGCTTCCACATGCGAGCCCATCTTGTTTCCTAATAAGATGATTTACTCACTTCTCACTGGCTTCCTTAGGTTTTGCAAACCCTGCAAGGAATTTGAAATGTGGATTGTTGATCCAGAATCAATCCACCATGTGTTAATATTGACATTAACCATATTAGATTCATAACAAACGAGATTGGATTACCTTTGTCCGCAAGCCATTTCTGAAACTTAGCTCATTCCTTCTTCATGTGTCATTTCTTTTTACAAAGAAACACTTGGAATCTTTCTTGATACCAGCTTAGGTGGGTGGAGAGGGGGATATTTTACCTTTCCCTTTTCGATTGGCTCGATATCTGCCCTTTCCATGCGTTGCCAACATTGCACTTTCTCCATGTTCCATCACCAGTCTCCCTTCCTCTTGAACACACAGTCATAAGTTCATTAATTGACCATTTATTTTTTATGTGTGTTGTAATAGAATTTTGAAGGGTCCATATTGGTGCGGAAAGGAGTTTAGGATGTAGTGTACCAAGAAAGAATCCGACATTTCAACCTCGAGTTTCTTCAATTGAGTCACAATATTTCTCATTTGCATGATGTGCTCGCGCACACCTCTCACATTGGTGAGCCTTAGGGATGAGAGCTTCATGATCAGGGTGCTTGCTAGTGCCTTGCCTGAACTGACAAATTGATCATCAAAGGCTTTCAGCAAGTCTTTGACCTTTTCATGCTGAACAACAGAACCACGGATACCAGCATAAATTATGGTCTTGATGAACATCATGCTGAGGTGATTAGATTGCTCCTATCGTTCATAAAGAGTGATGTCTGCTACAGTGCTGTTATTAGTAATTGCTGGTGGTCTGTCTTTCCTAATAGCATAGTTTATGTCCATCCACCTCAAATGAAGAACTCTATTTTATCCTAATTAATAATAATAGTATAATAATAATTCCTATGGGATACAATTTATTATATTTAGTAGAATTAATTACAATTAATGTCTAATAATCTTTATGTGATCCTTATCAATCATAACACATAACTTTATTTAATTAAATATGATGTAGCTATTCTCTAATTAATTAAAATTATATGGGTCACTAGACATTTAAACACATAAAGAATAACTTAATATGAGAACAGTTACGAATTACATAATTTTAACTAATATTGACATGTTATCATTATGCACAAATATTCTCATAAAACGAGCATATAATTAAATCAAATACAAAAGCAGAATTAGTCATATATTAATCATACGTCGGCAATGATAGGCACAAAGAGCGTGGGCCCATTTTCAACCATGTATTAACCATATGTGGGCAAAAAATGTAAGAAGTTATAAGCACAAGATTGTGGCCCGTAACCCACTTTCCATGACCTTTTTTCTAAACTACATGTTAGTTATATTTTAAAAAGCATGGGTCCATTTAAAAACATATGAGACTTTTGTCCACATGCAGTTTGTTTTAAAGAAAGTGCAAACGACTTAGTTTTAGTTGTCATCAACCTTTAGACTGGGTTGATAGTAACAATCCCACAGACATTTCTCATGTTTTGATCACAGAAAGCTTAACAATTTTCACATGACCTCCAACGATTTTACACATGATTTCTACATCATATAATCTTTTTTCGAATAAGAAAACGTCCAGAAATCTAAATTTGATTTTTTTTTGTTATTTTTTATTTTTAAACTTTCGGCCAAAACAAAGACAACAGAGTATCACTTTAAACACCAAGGCAGAGAATAAGATGGAAGCTCTGATACCAAATGTAAAGAATTTTCACAATTATATAATGCAGAATAAATACTCAAGGGATCAAAATAAAGACTGTAATTCTCAAGAAACGATACCTCCAGCCATTGGTGCTGTCTACGTTAGGATACTATTTTCACTGGTTTGGAACTTCCAAACTCCTCTCACTCTAATTAGATGGTGTAAAACTGAAGGAGATTGATTGAATGAATTTGGGGACCAAACTGTAGTATTTATAGCCAAGCTCCCATCAAGCTTTCAGTTTAGTTTAGTTACCAATTGATGGTGAAATTGAATTCCATAAATGTTGAAACTAAAAACCTTATGAATGTTGGACCATCAATATGACTGTTGAAGGAAAGGGAAGACACTTCAACATGAATGTGAAGAGATAGATCTGTTAAATTTTCAATTCTATTATATTATATTCTATCTATCATATTGTTATTGTTTAATATCTTATATCTTTTTAATAAGTTTATTATTTGAAGTGTTTAATCGGAGAAAAGGATTTCTCTATTGGCCAGCAAAAGATGAAATCACATTTAATTCACAAAAATTGTTAAATCAATATATGAATCTTTTGTTGAAATTAGGAGTGAAACTCTAAAAAGAGGCAAATAGCTAGTTAGGTTAACTAACGATGTTGTTATACTGCATTTGACTTATATTGTGATGAGGAAAGTAAATGATTCAAAACTATTCTTACAATTTCTAAGTATCTAAAAACTTTGTATCTCATCAAATCTCTTCCCTATATAAATTAGTTTCTTAAGAATTTTTTATATCTTGTTAACCTCGATTTCTGTACAAGTGACTTGGTCAACAAATTTTGAATCCACTCACGTCCACGCGACCTCTTGGTTGCATACTTGGACAAATCGTCATGTGACCTTCTCCGGAGGTGGATGAGACAAATGTGTGCACTCTTATGGTCAAGTTAGTCACTTACAAGAATGTATTTAGGTGTTGGATGTGTTTAGATGTGAGCCACAAATGTGTTCCAGATACCGAGGGTTAAGATATGATCGATTTATAGAGAGTAGAATGAGAGAGAGAAATGTTACAGTTTAGCGTGTAAAATCGCACTATTTTCAAATTGCACTAAGTTTGAGTCTTTACAGTAGAAAATGAGAAATGATAACCGTTGGATGAAGAGATGCGTAGCCTCATTTCAACGGCCCAGGCACCTTATCATAGTCATCATTCTATCATTTCTAAACTTAGGTACATTTAATGTTTGTGACCTTAGCTATCCTATAGCCTAGGCCTAACATGTAAGGAGTATACTTGACAAGTTGACTTGATAGAGTAACTATTGTAAAGATGTCACATCAATCAATATTAGATCTTATACAGAGATCTTATGGAAAACATGTCTCATGCGCTTAGACACTATTCACCTCGGATTAGGGCTGTAGTGCCTCGCATCATCTTACCTTGTACATGAGGGTTCGACCTCTTTGTGGGGGGTTCCACGAATTGGCCAAGTTGGCAAGGTGATGTGTAGTGCAACTTGTATTCACTTATTATATAGCTGTCACGTGATCATTTTTTTGGAGCCTCATTGAATGAGGCGTTACGGATCCATTATGCATTCTTGTGTAAATCTTGAATTTTTTCCAATTTGCCTCGAGATTTGACTTGAGTAATTATTATTTTGAATGAATTGCCTGAAACATATAAGGAGATAAGAAATTCCATTTAGTATGTTGGAGAGTCTTTTTTTAGACAAATAGTGATAAATTCACATAGAACAAAGAATCTTGACTTTTCAAATAGTGATAAATACACTTAGACAAATAGGAAATAACGACATAAAAGAGAAGACTAAGTAATGTAGGAAAATACTTGAAATGGGGTGGACCCAAGAAAAAGTGGACTTGGAGGGGAGTCCCAAGCTTGATTTTGGGTGATATAGAGTGAATCTTTGAATATCAAAAACTCTTTTACAGTTGTAAATGTTCGACCCTTTGTTACTCAATTTTGTGTGTGAATTTTGGAAGATTGTAGGTGCTATCTTCGTGAAATTGTTGCCTACATCAATTGGTATTAGAATTGGAGGCTCCGTGTTTAAATCGATTCAAGAGTTTTCTCGTGGAATGAGGTGAATAATATATGAGCATGCATAAAACGCGAGTGGGCAAGATAGATTATTCTTGGAATGAAATTTCGGGCTTGATTCAAGATGATAGAGGGTAAATTGTATTAATGCCACATGCTATAACTTTTCAACAAGGTTAGGCATTACCATGCATCAATTTATATTGGAGCTAGAAATCTTGTCATAAAGGAAGAAGGGACAACATAAATGCATCATCAAATTTAAACCTCAATAAAGTACATGTTGTGATTAATCACATGTGTTTTGCTATTTATGTACCGGTGTACACCCCCTAACTAAAGGAGGGAGCTCACATCCAATAAAAAATTCGTAGACTCCCCTATTGTGAGGGGGGCTATACACCAGGGTGTCAACCCTGATGTACATATAGCAAAACAAGCTTGTGGTACTAATTAAACATCCAATAACAACGAGACTTGTGAGTGGATCCTTGATTTATCATGATAGAGTTTTCAGATGACACCTAGAAGGGAATAATAGTTTATTGATTTGGAAGAAACTGATTTAAGTCATGCTAATGAGTTATAACATTGCATAGAGATAGAATGCAAATAGAATTAGATACGATTTTAATGAAGAGCTTAATTCATGTTTTAATTGTAAGAATTAAATTTAAAGTTTTCATAAATTTATAGCGTATTTGAAGTTCTTTTAATTTTAGGCTAGTTGTTTTATACATATAGGGATTATTCATTGTAATATTCAACCTTAATTATATGAATAAAAATTGATTTCGGCTTACCCTCAATTCTTTTCTTTTTTTGATCCTCTTTCATTCTTGTTCATTATCAAATTGGTTCGCTTTGAACCAATTTTGTAATAAAGCAAGTTCTTTTTCTTTGATCAAATAAATCTTTCATTCTCAAATCCAAAAGTCAAAATTTCAACCTACCGTTTACATTCAATTCATACACACCACCGCCCAAATAACCACGTTTCATATGAAACAATCTTTGAACAACACAAAGCACGAGAAGAATTCATCGAGTGCACAATTTTGTTATGGAATTTTTCACAGGCAATGTCAATTTGTTGACATCAAAATCGAAATAAACAATATTCTTTCACCTAACTAGGATTTTCACTCTCCAAACTTACTACATTCTACCCACAATAAGTGCTTAGGAGGAAATAACTATTTGAAAAAAAGTGTCTATTCAAATTTTCATATCCTTGTTTTCTACCAATTATACATATTTATAAATTTCTGATGAGGCCATGAGGGTAATTAGGTCTTTTCCTTTAAAGACACATGACAGTTGTCGATTGGTAAACTTTAACTAAATATTGTACATTTTAATGTTTTATTCATCACATCATATGTTCTTCACTTATTGGTAGTGAAGTCATATTTAACAAGTTTAACATCCTTATTCACGTTTGCTTCAAAAACGATTTTTACTGATATGAAATAACCTGCGAAAATAAGTATAGAGTATTTTTGCTGATTCAGTAATTTTGCACTCGCACGCTTCGTATATACTCACTCATTATTCAAGATTGAACATGACTTCCTATTATAAATGCTCGCTGATAATGACCTAGATTCACACATAATTTGATAGTTTTTAATTTAGAAGTGTTCGCTAATAATAGTATAGGTTCACACAGAGTGGATTCAAGATAGTATAATAAATACTGATAAAAATTCTCGTTAATAATTTCTGTAAAATTAATTGATAACATGATGGAACAATATGAAGAACAATAGATTATTCATTATTATTCCGTATTTTGTAATGTTGTCTACTAGTAAACATGCATTACTTGGCGACTCACTCTGGACTTTTCTTTTATATATATATATATATTTAAATGAAATAGAGAAAAAATTACATTATATCAGAAGATTTAAAGCCAAAGAAAGAAAAAAAGGAAGAAAAAGAAAACAACTGAACCCACAAAAAGAAGATGGCAGTGGAGCTTGTCAGATCATAATTTCATTTGTAATTAATTCTAACGTTCTAACTCTGAACTCTTAAATGGTATATTACTTGAGTCGCCCAAACATCGATTTGCTTTGATAGATTGGCTGCAATGTTTTTCGATTAAGAAAAAGAAGGGTAAAAATCCTTATTCTTAGCACTTCCATCCAAGGTAAATTTGAGTTGACTAGCGATCTCCTATGCTGAGGGCCCGATATGGACTACTGTTCATTATCACCGTTGATACATGCATTAAAACATCACCAAGAAACTATATAAATAAAATATTTTATATTTTAAAAAATTAATGATTAAAATAAACTTCAAGAGATTTTCTATTTTAAAAAGTAAATTTAGTTCTCTAAATTTGAAAAGTCAAACACACTTTCTACTCTTACTTTATAATATATGTATTTAATAAAGGGTAATTAGCGCAAAACGTCCCTACCTATGACGGGTTTTGTGGAAAACGTCCATACGTTTGATTTTTTGGTGCAGAACGTCCATATCTTTGCATTTTCTAGCGCAAAACGTCATTTTCACCAATTTTTACCATAAAATGACAATTATACCCTC
>CAIGRS010146638.1:0-17792 GCA_903798395.1 Fraxinus floribunda
TTTACTCATTTATCATAATTCATTATTCACAAATTAACAAAAATAAAAAAAAATACAAAAACATAAATATACAGCCTAGGGGCTGCACCCATCCATAAATTCTCATTTACCAATTTATCATAATTCATTAATAGCAAATAATAAATAGTCCACATAAAGACTCATTTACTCATTTATCATAAATTCATAATCCATAAAATTATAAATACCTACAGATTCCAGTTGCTCCAGCCCAAAAACTCAAGCCTGCACCCAGGCCCAGGCCCAGGCCCCAGCCCGTAGCTCCAGCCTCCAGCCTCTCCTCTCCTCCACAATCTACAATCCACTCCAGCCTCAAGAGTCCAGTCCACAAACCACATCAGAAAACGCAGCCCACTGAGCCCAACAACCTCCAGTCCTCCACTCCAGTAGAAAGCTCCGCACCACTGCAGTCCAGCCTAGGAGTTAGCCCTCCACTCACGGTCTCACCAATCCATAGGTCCACAGCCCAGCCTCCACTCCAGCCCAAACAATCACAGTCACAGCCGGCACCGGCAGCCTCCTCCACCGTCCTCCTCAGACCTCAAATTAATTTCACCCAAATGAATTTCACCAACAATCGCCCTAGAACTTATCGTCCAGTCCATTGCCAGAAGAAATGAGAAATGGCTATGGAAATTGGATTGGACTTATTCAATTTATTTGGTTTTTGTTAAATGGATTGGACTGAATTGGGCTAAAAAATTGGGCCTTTTATTTTTTTTAAAAATGAGGCCCAAAAATTTTATTTAGTTATCCAGTCCAGCAGCCTTCCTCTTTCTGTACTTCATCTTATTCCTTCCCGACGGTTGTTCCTTCCGGGAGGTTGTCTGAAGAATTTTCGACGGACCCAGCACGGGCGGCTGCAGGGGCTGGCCAGGTGCTGGGTCCGCCACTGCATCTAACCCGGATCCCGGTTCTACTTAATCACACACATTCAAACTAATCATTTGTTATGGGATCAGCCGAAAGGAATTTTGTCAAAAGTAATCCAAAAGAAGGTAAGGTTCTAACTTTCCATCCTCGTCCATGTTATATTCTACTTGTTTGTCCCATTTTACATCATTATTTTAACTTTGTCATATGCTTTGTTCATAATGTAGAATCATTTCACTTTGTTCTTTTCTTTATTATGTTCATCGCTTAATATTTTGTTTGCCTAATGTATCTGTGGCCACTCAACAAAATCATTGCTGTCCCTACCTTCTTCAACGATAATCAAGAAATAGCATTCTTAGTGATGCATCTCATTATGCGGGTTCGCTGCACCATCTCCGCCCTCTGCAGGAGCATTTTCTTCTTGTTCCATGGCTTCTCCAGCAGTAGCAGCAATTTCCTCTTGCACCAATGAATTATCAGCCAGTAACATTATTCATGGTTTCACTTCTAATCTTCTCACATTTTCTCTCCATTCTCTCCAGATTCTAACTTACAGAGCTTCCAAACTTCCAAGACTTCATATCTTCAAATTCAGTAATGTTCTGAATTTTAACATTTTTCTCGAGCACAAAGTTATTGAAGTAAGTATTCGCTCTCGCTTGGGATCCTCAATCAATGTTGAGACCTTGAAATTACTAGAAATTCTGCAAAGTAAATGTTGATCAGTGATTTCAGCCACCATAAGGAGTAGTTGATTTGATTTTCCAGCAGTTCAGTAGATGTCCTTAATTGAGCCAGTCGTGTAGATTTTGATAGGGTTTTATTAGACATAAAAGTTGTCCTTACTTAGCCTCTATTTGTCTCATATTCTTTTGAAACCTTTTTGTATTTTTGACTTACTTATTTTCATTTACACATTTACGAAATAATATTCTACACGTTAACCCAAAAAAAAATTCCTACATTTTAACGACATATTCTTTAAAAATTCACTATTCATAGAGTAGAGATGGATTGTGTGTTTTGCTCAATATTTGCGTTGTTTAAAATATCTCATGCACTTTTATTGTTGAAAATTTGAACAAACTATACCCTAATTGAGTGGTTTTGAGCTGGGCATCATCTGAGCCATGATAACTTTGGTCGAGTTTAGCCTCTTGATGTGGTGTGGACTTGTATATAGTTGCCCTCAAAGCTGGCCCTAAGATATTCAAGACCCTAAGTGATAAATTATTACAAAACTCTTAAATATAATTTTCTATAAACGTATTGTTTAGTATCATTCATATTCTATTCAAATTGATTTTTTATATTATTTTTTGAAAAATTAAATGAGCTCCTTTAAAATAAATAACTTATTTTTAACTTTCATAAAAATTAATTTTTTATTTTTTATTTTTTTTAAATTATAAAGCTTACTAAAAAACTAGGGGGGATTTTTTTTAAAAAAATAAAAATTAAGGGTGTAAGTGTCCAAGCATTTTGGGCCTCTTATTTAGTCCATCATCTTATTTAGTCATATCTCTTAAATCGAATAAATGACTCAACTCAAAAAAGAAAAGAACACTTTTGTTGAATTTTTGGGCTTTTAATTTTTTGAGGCTCCTAAAGAATTGAGGCCCAAAGTAATAGCCTAGGTTACCTTGAGCCAGGGCCGGCCCTGGCTGCCCTTGTCTATTTTCGCATGCCAATTATCTTGACATGAATTTAAGTGCCACGTAAGTATAAGGGTGTAAGTGTCCAAGCATTTTGGGCCTCTTATTTAGGCCATCATCTTATTTAGTCATCTCTTAAATCGAATAAATGACTCAACTCAAAAAAGAAAAGAACACTTTTGTTGAATTTTTGGGCTTTTAATTTTTTGAGGCCCCTAAAGAATTGAGGCCCAAAGTAATAGCCTAGGTTACCTTGAGCCAGGGCCGGCCCTGGCTGCCCTTGTCTATTTTCGCATGCCAATTATCTTGACATGAATTTAAGTGCCACGTAAGTGGATTTTTATGGCTCTATCTATTGTACTCTAGTTCTACAAAGACAATGAATTTAGGCGTTTTAGAAAATATGGGCCATGGGTCATCATTTGGTGGCTCAACCCGCAAGACTTTAATGAAAATGTGAGAGTGATTTGAACTTGAAATTCAAATCTATAACTTTCCTCAACATCCATTAACTTCCCACGACTTATCTTGCACAAAATGAGAAAAAGATGGCAAAATAGGTGTTGAAATTCATATGAGAAAAATATAACAAAATTAGAAAGGGCATTGAACCGTGGTTTTGATTAGAAGAGATTATCACTTATATTATGGATAATGACTCCTTTCATTGTGATCGAAATTGGGATTATAAGAGTGTAATAAAATGCAAATTTTGGGATGTAGAATAACTAGGTGATTCAACTATCTTAGAAATCATATTTTTCAAGTTGGATTCTTGAATCAAAATTATATACAATCATGCTGCAATATTTTTCAAGACTTTATATGTATTTACTTTAGGGAACTTGAGATCTTGCACGATTTTAACTTGATTGCCTTTTGGTTTTGATTTTTTTTTTTTTAGTTTTTAAATTTTCAATCATGCTATAAGTACATAAAATTTTAATCGACAACAATTAGCATGGAATCATTGAAAGATTGAAAAAAAAAAACAGGCAAATCAAATTCTGCCACATAAGCATCTGTATGAATTCGATGAGGAATTCCCTGTACTCGAGACAGTAAATTTTAACTTGAATGATGATTTGTCTCGTCACGCTGGGCAATAACTTTGGAAGTGTGGCGTTAAATGGTCACCTTTTTCATGCAAGATGCAATGCACTCAATAGAGAACCAGATGCTTGCGGCAACGAACGCTTTTGAGCAAAAGGCTTGTACGGTTTGAATCTGCAGCAGTTCGCTCATTATTCTGATAATTTGTTGTACCTATTGAACTTTTGTCAACTTCACGATCCGAGATAACATTATTTAGATGTTCTCACTTTATTATTGGCTGCTATGATAGTGCAAACCCATGTGAAAATGCATGTTTGGCTTAGCAATAAATGAATAAAAAATGACTGAATTCATATAAATATAATTGGATTTATTACATTTTTCATAATTGTAAGTAACTCAATGACTTCGATCATGAGAGGACATTGGTTCTCCCTCTGTGCCATGCACATATACAACTTCTATGATAAATCTAAAGTAATTCTACTGAATTAACGGTAATGATCTCATTATCCCATACATTAGAGTGAGACGACTCGAAATATATAGAGGACCTATGTGGCAATTGCTAGTGTATTGCTCATCATCATTTTGTGATTTGATGACAATATAATCTCAAGCTTGAGCACTTGCAAGTTTGTTAAATATATAGGTTTTAGATATCATTCATGTCTACCGAATTTTGTATTGTGCTATTGCTTAGCATTATTGATGAGTTCAACATCAACGACCTTCTAGTCAAGACAATTTATGTTTAGTACTTCTCTAATTGTGTTTGATTTTGTTGAGAAGAGATTTAAAAAAATAAAAAATAAAAAATCGCAAATTCATTTTCAACCACATAATTTATGATATTGGAAGAACATGGACAAGATTATTATTTATTTGTCGATGGGATCACCAATCCATTATCCTTTGGAAAGAAAACAAAAGATTGCCCGTCTTTTTCAGCTCCTTTTTCCTTTCTCTACTTTTAAGGTGAAAGCTCATTTCATTAATCCCCTATTTGACTATGATTTTTTTTTTTTTTATTTTTTTTTTTTTTTTGGAGAACATATGATTTAAAAGTGGGAAAAAAAATTGGGTTTACGTGGATAATAATTTGAGAAAAAAAGAATTTCATAAAAATGATTGTCAAAGAGGGACTAAATAAAATTTCTCTCTATATTTCGACCTTCATATTCCATAATTAAAAAACTGAAAAAAATAAAAATGTAAGTAAATTGAACGATAAATGGAGATATTTTAATTATGCTTGCCTTTCAAAAAATCTCGACGGAACTAGGACGAGAATGACTATCTCGACCCTTTCTATTACCATTTTGATAGACCTACTGATATCTGAAGTATTCAAGGCTGGCACATTTAAATTTAATTAATATAAAATCTGAAAGATAATTTATTGAACAAGTTGAGGTGTAAATGCTTGAGAGAGTACATTTATAAAAATGCTTGAGAGAGGTGTAAATTTATTTAAATTTATTAATGAGCTTGAGAGAGTACAGCAGAGGAACGGGGAGCAACGGTAACATCTGGTTTGGCAGTTCCCCCGAAGGGCAATTTTGGAATACCAAAATGTTAACGGAAACCTTTAATAAAAGCAGCACTCACAGAGACAGCAAAGGAACAAACGAAGTGTTCTGCACGGTGGGAAGTGGATGCAAGAGATTTCCCTCTCTTAAATTTTCCACCACCTTGTACATATATATATTCAATCAAATTGACTTCACCTTTATCCCCCTCTCTCTCATCAATCACTTTTTTTTTTCTTTTTTCCTGTATTCAATTCTTTTACAGCTTTTCACTTTTCTTTCTTGACAAACCAAGACTGGTTTTTTCGATCTTACCGTCGAGTCATTTGGTGAAAACCCACTAGGATTTTGAGTGAAAATTTTGGGTGGTAAAACTTTAGAAATGGCTGATCCAAAACCTGAGGAAATAAGTCATCCTCCAATGGACCAACTTCAAGGCTTAGAGTATTGTATTGATTCTAATCCTTCTTGGGGTATGTTTATTTTCTGTTTAATAGTGTATAATTTTTTTCTTTTTTGGGTGTATGAGTCTTCAAATGGGGTTTGCTGAGTTTTTGGCTTTGAAAACAGTGGAGGCAATAGCACTGGGATTTCAACACTATGTTTTGGCACTAGGGACAGCTGTGATGATTCCTTCCTTTCTTGTTCCTTTGATGGGTGGAACTGATGTGAGCTAATTATATTTTCTTTTACTTGTGTAATTTGATTTTTAAAAGATTGTTGATTAAGAAAAAAAAGACTTGTTTAGTTATTCTTAATTCTTATTTAAAGTCATGTACATTCTTAAAATCTGCATCTTTGATCAACAGATTCACTCAAGCAGTGTAAATTTCAATGTTAAGAAGCTAATGGTGTTGATTAATTCTTACATTCTTGTTTTTTTGGGGGTTGTATTATGGTTGTAATCAGGGTGATAAAGTGAGGGTAGTGCAGACTCTGCTGTTTGTTGAAGGAATAAACACACTCTTACAAACGCTATTTGGAACAAGATTGCCAACAGTTATTGGAGGTTCATGGGCATTCATGGTGCCTATAATTTCAATAATCCACGATTCATCCTTGGAAAGAATCCCCGACCCTCATGCCGTAAGTCCTGCATTATCATGTACATAGTTCAATCTTTTTGAGGTAGAAACAGTTGATGTCATACAATTTTAGAATGATTCTCTTGCTATTTTAATGAACTCTTGACATTCATTGACTAGTAAGTTGGACTGGTATATTTTCCATTTGTGCATTCTACAGCATTAAATTGACAATGTAAATGATCTTTTTATATTACTCTAATTATGGCATTCTTTGAGCTTTTTTCACCAATTTCCCCGAATATTGTTACATGGTTTCCCAAATTAGAATCCAGGGTAAATAGTATTAGACCATAATCACAGCACAGTGGACAATATTTAACTTCTTTTTCTTCCTTAATATCGTCTAGCATTGTGTAATCCACCAATACAATAGGTGGCAAATATGTTTATTATTATCCCCCAAAAGGCGACAAGGACGAAATGAGCACCTCCTGATTACATATCCTTTTTCCTAATAGCTGCAGTTAAGAGGATACTTGTTAAGGTGGAAATCACTTTAAGGGTAAAAATCATTCTTGGTTTATGTTGAGAATATAGCAACATATCCCATAAGAGCTTAGAATATATAAACATAAAATTATGATTAACGGTTAACCATGTTTCTTCACACTTGTTTATCTAATGCTGAAACACTGATGATGTATTGTTTCCAACTTTTAGAGATTTGTTAGTACGATACGTGCAATACAGGGTGCACTCATAGTAGCATCAAGTGTGCAGATTATTATGGGATATAGTCAGCTGTGGGCTATTTGTTCCAGGTTCATCTTTTAAATCTTTTTAATATTATAGAAAAGTAACATTACGGCCCTTAAGAATCGTATAAAAAGTTTCTTGTATTTTCAGGTTTTTCAGTCCACTTGGAATGGCTCCAGCAATTGCACTAGTGGGTTTTGGTCTACTTGATAGAGGATTCCCTGTGGTAAATGCTGAACACAATTGCTTTTAATTGATTTATATGCTTTGCGTTAACTGCATCCCTTAATTGCATATTGTTATCTGTATGCCCTTTGATCAGGTTGGACGATGTGTGGAGATTGGCATTCCAATGCTCATCTTATTTGTTGCCTTCTCTCAGGTTCCGTAATCTTTGTGTAATCTTTGTATCTTTAAAATTTTGGTTTTAGGCATAAATGGAATCTACAATTTGCTT
The DNA here is from genome assembly GCA_903798395.1 of Fraxinus floribunda. Taxonomy (NCBI): domain Eukaryota; kingdom Viridiplantae; phylum Streptophyta; class Magnoliopsida; order Lamiales; family Oleaceae; genus Fraxinus; species Fraxinus floribunda. Next base: position 7,382 of record CAIGRS010146638.1, read on the forward strand.
TAGTTAACGAGTTCATGCGTTGCCAATACTCAATGCACTTGGATAATTGTTGAGAACAGGAAAAAAAAAAAATGTCTTCTCTTTTCCTCTAGAATCTCATATTCAGACTTCCATAAGGAAACCATACAAAATTAGCAGTAAAAATATTTATCTAATATCTTATTTTGTTGCACAGTACCTGAAGCACTTCCAATTGAAACAACTACCCGTATTGGAGAGATTTGCTTTTCTCATCTCAGTTACAGTTATCTGGGCTTACGCACACCTCCTTACAGCCAGTGGCGCATACAAGCATCATCCAGAATTAACTCAAAAGAATTGCCGGACTGATAGAGCAAACCTCATCTCGTCTGCACCATGGTTGGTTCAATTTCACTTTCTGCGTTGTGAATCAGTATGTTTGCATGCATATGCTGTCCAAAAGCAAATTGTGTATCCAACAAAATTAAAAACATTTTCGCACAATCTTGATCACCTTGAAATACCATTTCCAATAGGATCAAAATCCCATACCCTCTTGAGTGGGGTGCACCTACCTTTGATGCAGGACATGCATTCGGAATGATGGCTGCTGTACTAGTCTCCATGATTGAGGTAAAACCTAAAGCATTTTTGGAAATTTCGGACTTACCAAATGTCTCAGCACTTTCAACTGAATTTTTTATTTTTTTTTTGCTGAAGTCAACTGGAGCATATAAGGCAGCATCTCGATTAGCAAGTGCTACTCCTCCTCCTGCCCACGTGCTTAGCCGTGGAATTGGCTGGCAGGTCTGTAAAAGAAAAAAAGAGAAGTAGATTTTTCCATCAAACAATTTTTACATTTACTGAGATAATTTCAAGAACCTCTAGTAAATTTTGTGTATGATTTAAAACCAACAAGTAAATCTAAAACAACTTAGCAGGATAGACACATCTTTTTGAAAGTTCTAAGTTGAAGAATTGCTCGTGGCTTGGAGTTTGATGTGAAGTTACTGATATATATTTCACTTTGACTCACTCTATTTTACATAAAACATATAAAATCTTCTCTTATTTATAGGGCATTGGGATTCTTTTGGATGGACTATTTGGGACAGTTACTGGATCTACAGTTTCAGTGTAAGTGATTTTTTCCTATGTTGGTTTTTCATTAATTTCTTTGGTGGTTGCTTGCTCAACAACCCTCACAACAACAGGGAAAATATTGGTCTTCTTGGAAGCACTCGCGTTGGCAGCCGCAGGGTAATCCAGATTTCAGCTGGATTCATGATCTTCTTCTCAATGTTAGGTATGTATATGGCCAGATCTCTCAAGGAAACTGTATTTTCCACTTTCATCTCACTCAAAATTTTGTCCTCAAAACACGTGCAGGAAAATTTGGAGCATTGTTTGCATCAATACCTTTCACAATCTTTGCAGCCGTGTATTGCGTCATGGTTGGTCTTGTTGGTGGGTTAATGGGTTCTACTTTATATATATATTTTTTGCTTTGTCACTTGGTCAATTCACTTAATTGTTTTCCACTATTTCCAGCTTCTGTAGGGTTATCGTTCTTACAATTCACAAACATGAACTCATTGAGAAACCTCTTCATCACTGGTGTTTCTCTTTTCCTAGGCTTATCTATCCCCGAGTATTTCAGGGAATATACCACCGCTGCTCTTCATAGTCCTGCACACACAAAAGCTAGATGGGTGAGTTGCTCAACTTTTACATAAAAGCATTGATGAATAGATTTTAAGGAAGGACTATAGAGGATAATTGTTAAAGGACAAATTCCACATTGTATAAGGACTTGGGCTACTTCTTTTAATAAGGTTAACCTTTTAAGATGGTATTCCAAAGTCTTAATAATAATGCATCGTTTCAATGTTTTTCTCTCATGTTCTCTTGGTGTGCAGTTCAATGATTTCCTCAACACCATCTTCTTATCCTCCCCAACTGTTGCCCTACTTGTTGCTGTATTCCTGGACAACACACTTGACATTAAAGAAAGTGCTAGAGATCGGGGAATGCCATGGTGGGCCAATTTCAGAACGTTCAAGGGAGACAGTCGGAATGAAGAGTTTTACACCCTTCCATTCAATCTCAACCGGTTCTTCCCTCCATCATGATACAATATCAATGGCGAATTCAATCTCAACCGGTGCTTCCCTCCATCATGATACAATATCATTGGCGAAGACAAATCATAAGCTGAAAAAGGATTGTGCTTAATTGCTTATAGCTTGCTGCAACCCTATAGTAGAGATAAAATTGAGCTGTGAGTCTGTATGTTTTGATACGTCCATGAATCGACAGATTAGCCTCTTCTGCCATTATTTTTTCATTTATTTAAATCAATTTGGTTTGGGTTATTCAATTTTTATCCAATAAACTAAGTCATCAGTTTCTACTCGTGCAATGTCTGATTCATTTCATAATTTAACAAGAGTTTACCTAGAAGCCTGCAAATTAGACAGATAAAATTGGGAACGTGCAAAGCTACGAGTTACTGTTGCATTGAGCAATGGAGAATGCTATTGTGTGCATTGATGTGAAGACATACAGTACATACATGATTCCATATGACCGTCACTATGATCATGAACTGACAGCCAAGAATATATTCTATACACAATACAATTAGGAAAGCAACTACAGAAAAATGGAATGAGATCATGAACTAAAGCCAAGAATATATTCTGCACACAATACAATTAGGAAAGCAACTACAGAAAAAATAGAATGAGATTAATTATGGTCTATCATGCCCCCGCAAGATAGAACTTCCATCAAGGACGCCAATCTAGGGCATGTAATCATGGAAGAGTCGCGAGCCACTGGTTTTGTTAAGGAGTCGGCAAGCTGATCAATGTTGTGTGGACATGAGCAACAGGAAGCTGGCTGTTACTTGTATAGAGATTATCATTATTCGTTTTAATTAGTCAATTAGTTTGTTAATGTCTGTTATTAGTTCAGAATTAGTTACATAGGTTTTTTACCTTTTTACCCTTATGATGTATCTGTATATATAATGTGCACTCTATTTCAGAAAAGTGTGGAACGGGAATTATTACTTCCTAAAAATAAAATTTCACTTTCTAGATATTCTCATGGTATCAGAGCGGTGACGACCCAAGGTTTTACCGATCATCTTCGTCGATCTACGAGGGAGGAGAAACTGTAACAAATTTTAGATGGCGGAGGGTGATAGAAATGATGACATAACTGATCTGGTGAAGAAACAAGATGAGGAAGGAGATCCATTAGCACTGCACAATTCAAACCATTCGGGAATGGCTTTGGTCACAGCGTCGCTGACAGGGAGGAATTATCTGGCCTGGAACAGATCTATTCGTATAGCCCTAGGGGCGCAAATGAAATTGGGAATAATCGATGGTTCAATTGAAGTGCCAAGCAAGGATTCAGCTGATTATGAGAGGTGGAATCGTGTTAATTACATGGTAACCTCATGGATTCTAAACTCTATCTCGAAGGAAATAGTGGATGCGTTTTTGTACACCACTATTGCAAGAGAGCTATGGACGAAAATTGAAGAAAGGTTCGTAGGATGCAATGGACCTCAATTGTACCAGATCCAGAGGGAAATATCTTCTATGACATAGGGAACATTGAATATAACACAGTATTACACAAAGCTTAAGAGGCTTTGGGACGAGCTGATATATCTCATGCCACTGCCGCAATGCACTTGTGGATCGGCAAAGGCAGCTATAGAGATGACTTTGTTTAACAGACTGATGCAGTTCTTAATGTGGCTAAACGAAGAGTATGACCATCTGAGGAGCCAGATCTTAGTCACTGAACCATTACCAACGGTGAATAAAGCTTACTCAATGGTTCAGAGAGTAGAGAAGCAAAGGGAGGTGCAAGTTGTATATGGTGAAGGTGCTGAAATAAATGCTATGTATGCAAAATCACAGTCTTACAGAAAGGATAATGAAGCAACGGGACAAGGTAAGAGATATGAGAACAAAAGGGAAAAAGAGCTACAATATTAATAGCACACATTGAAATTTTAATGGATATAATAGGGAATCTTGCTTCAAAATAATTGGATATCCTGACTAGTATAAGGAGCTTAAAGAGAAGAAGAAAGGAAAGCATATGGTAAATCTGGCAGAGACACCTCTTGATCTGATAAATGAAGAAACAGGGGATGGATTGAAGGGACAGATGCAGGGGATGGATTTGAGTGAGGTTATTCAACAGGAACTGATCAAAATTTTCAAAAGGAAAGGCAACAACATGGTGAACTTTGCACACTTTGAAGATTTCTGTACTCACACTTGAATGCATTTATGCTTTATATACCTGCAACCTTATAGAAATAGGCTCTTGGATAATTGACACAGGAGCATCCAATCATATGTGTAATGATCTGAAGCTTATACATAAATCAAAAATTGTCACCGCCACTGTACCCGTATATCTCTCTGATGGAACCATAAACAGAATTGAACATTCTGGTAATATAATTCTCAGCAAAAATCTTAACCTTACAGAAGTTTCACACATACCTACCTTTAAATTTAACCTAATTTCTGTGAACAAATTGGCCAAAAACTCAAATCTCAAATTCATCTTTCTTGATGATCATTGCTTGGTGCAGGACCGTCAGACTGGGGAGACCATGGCAGTTGGTAGAACCATCAAGAACCTTTACATTCTAGATAAGATCTCCTTTCTTTAGAGCACTATACAAAAGTATACCCATATACAATGTAATAAGTCTGTGATTGCTTCTAAAGCCTCTTCACCTTCTAAAACTTGTAATGATTAGCATGATAATGTCATTTTGTGGCACAAAAGGCTTGTTCATGTTTCTGAAAGTGTCTTACAGCATTTAATAGTAGAAACACAGTGTAATAAAGGTGATTTCAACCCTTGTGATGTATGTGCATTGTTTAAACAACACAGATTACCATTTCAAAAAAGCCATATTCAGTCCAATACACCTTTTGAACTTTTACATATTGACATATGGGGGACCTTACAAAAGGGCTTCTATATGTGGAGCACATTATTTTTTAACTTTAGTTGATGATTTCACTAGAGCTACTTGGAACTTTTTATTGAAACACAAGACTCAAGTTTTGCATATCATGAAGTTTTTTCACTAGATGATTAAAAATCAGTTTCAAAACAGCCTTAAAAGTATCAGAACTGACAATGGTTTTGAGTTCCTAAGTCAAGAATTTCAAAATTTCTTAGCAACTAATGGAATTTTACATCAAAAGTCATGTGTCTACACCCCACAACAAAACGGAGTTGTAGAGAGAAAGCATAAACACTTACTTCAAGTAGCTAGAAGTCTCATGTTCGAATCTCATTTACCAATTTATTTCTGGGGAGGAGTCCATTTTAATGGCAACTTATATTATAAATAGGCTTCCCTCCAAAATTTTGATTTGGAGAACACCTTTTGAATTGTTGCACAACAGAACACCCACCTATCATCACATAAGAATTTTTGGTTGTTTGTGCTATGCCACCAACACTTTTCCTTCAAAACACAAGTTCTCTCTCAGAAGTTTTAAATGTATTCTACTAGGTTTTAGTTCAGGACAAAGGATACAAGGTTTTTGACATTAATAATCGACAAATTCTTGTGTCTAGGGATGTGATCTTCCATGAGCACATATTTCCATATAATAATCACTGCAAATATGATATTGTAGCACCCTTACCTATACCTGCTGCTGAGCATGAGGCTGATGATGCCATATTAAATGAAAGTAACACTTTGCCACCAAGACAATATCACACCATTCAAGAAAATACTCCACATGTTGAGGAACCAGATTTTCTGCCACCACCTATTGCCAGGGATAACAACAGTCTAACACCTGAGATAAGTGATGAAGTTGATACCCAAGTACAGACACTAAATCAAAATACCATATCTGCTATCCCAAAAAGAAGCAATAGACAAAAAGCCACTTCACATTGGCTTCAAGATTTTGTGACTAATTTCAGTCACAGTGATAACATTAAGCTTGATGTTCAACCTGCCGTCACACCACATTCTGAACAATACACCCCAAATACATTTCCTTTTCATGTTTCACAAAGCTTCAGTTCACATTACACTAACTTTCTTTCTAATGTCAATACTGTTCAGGAGCCTAGTTCTTACAGGGAAGCTAGTACTAAAGCTGAATGGATTGAGGCAGTGAATGCTAAACTAGATGCACTAGAAAAAAAAATGAGACCTGGGAGTTAGTTTCCCTCACCCCAGACAAGAAACCAATTGGATCTAAATGGGTCTTTAAAGTAAAATTGAGGGCAGATGGGACATTAGATAGGTGCAAAGCTAGATTAGTAGCTAAGGGGTACCATCAAGTAGAATGGGTTGACTACTTTGAGAGTTTTTCACCTATGGAAAAGTATGTAACCATTAGAATTTTCTTAGCAATTGCTACTACTAAGATGTGGCCCATTTCTAACTAGACATTAATAATGCCTTTTTACATGGGCTCCTGGATGAGGAGGTGTATATGTGGCCACCGGAGGATATTCTAAAGCAAAAGGGGAAGATTTGTAAGCTTAAAAAATCGCTCTATGGGCTTAAACAAGCCAGTAGGAAATGGAACACTGAATTGAGCAAACATCTTGAAAACTATGGTTTTCATCAATCTTCTCATGGCCATTGTTTGTATATTCTGACCAAGGATAACTTGTTTGTGGCTGTACTTGTATATGTTGATGATCTACTTGTAAAAGGGAATTGTGAAAAGGAAATACAGAACTCAAGGCATCTCAAGATTCAGCATTCACCATCAAAGATATGGGGAATGCCAAGTATTTTCTTGGTATAGAAATAGCAAGAGCAAAGGATGAGACATATGTAAATCAAAGAAAATACGCACTTAACTTGGTTACTGATGCTGGTCTATCGGAGCAAAGAGCACTGTCACTCCTCTACCAAAGGGCTTGAAATTCACTGGAGGAAATGATAAATTACTTGACAACCCAAATAAATATAGAAGGCTTGTTAGAAGGCTTTTGTATCTCACCTTGACTAGGTCAGACATCACCTTCAATGTACATCAATTGTCTCAATATGACAATATGTACATTCACCAACATTGGCTCACTGGAATACTGCAATTCACGTCATTAAATACATCAAAGGAACATTATCTACTGGCCTGTTCTATCCTGCAACAAACGGATTCAACATTGAAGCATTTTGTGATGCTGATTGGGCTTCTTGTCCAGATACACGGAAGTCCCTCACAGGGTACTGCGTCTTCCTAGGAGGAGCTCTTATCTCATGGAAGACAAAGAAACAAACCACAGTTTCTCGAAGTTCAGCGGAGGCAGAGTATCGAAGTATGGCAGCTATTGTTTGTGAGCTGATGTAGATATCTTACATTTTATCTGATTTTAAAATTCATCTTCTTCTTCCTATTTCCCTGTGGTGTGACAATCAAGCGGCTCTCCATATTAGTGCTAACCCCGTATTTTACGAGCGCATGAAACATTTGGACATTGACTGTCATATTGTTCGTAACAAGTGTAAAGAAGGCTTCATCATTCCTAAGCACATCTCCACACATCATCAGCCAGTAGACATTTTTACTAAATCTCTTCTTGGACCATAGTTCAATAAAATCATCTCCAACTTGGAACTGCTTGATTTTCACCGCGATCCCACTTGAGGGGAGGATATAGAGATTATCATCATTCGTTTTAATTAGTCAATTAGTTTGTTAATGTATGTTATTAGTTCAGAATTAGTTACGTAGGTTTTTTACATTTTTATCCTTATGATGTATCTGTATGTATACTGTGCACTCTATTTCAGTAAAGTGTGGAACGGGAATTATTACTTCCCAAAAATAAAATTTCACTTTCTAGATATTCTCAGTTTGATCTCGGACAAGTGAAATTCTAAGGTAACTTGCTTCAAGCGAGAGTGAAATACTAGATTTCCACATAAGTATGTGGCACCTACATTGTCGCAATTTATTGTTGGTGTGGATAGAGTTGACATACCAAGATCTGTTAGTAAGTTGGTTACCTGGTTAAGTTTAGATGCAGTGGAAACTATGGCACCGTACTCTCGGCTTCAGTCGAGCAATGAACAATGGTTTTTTGTTTCTTAGAGAGGACATTTTAGACATTTAAACCTTAGAACATATTAGAGAAAACCTTATTTATGCAAAGATACTCCATGTCAAATAACCAAGAGAATAAGAGCGAAAGCGTACCCTAATTAATGGGAATGGAGATGGTTGTGGGTTTTTGATCTTCCTCTTCAATACGATTTTTCTCAAAGAAAAGTCTTTGTATTCTTTCTAATGATGGGATGGTAGAGAGAATGAGAACACATGTATAAAATTGGAGACCATAACACTAATATATATTTTCATATGTATTTTAGCCCATCATAAAATATAACAAAAGAAAACATGTTTCTACATATGATTAGGCCCATACTTTATTAGATACCTAAACCCCAATAACTTTAACTCCTATCAGATAAGCTTAACTTTAAGATAGCCTTTAATCCACACTTAATTACATATGTAAGCCCACATGACAAATTGTTTTCCCAATAGGACCAACTTACAGGATTGACTTCGAAGAAGACAACATACGCTATTGTAGGTGTACATTCATCAGGATTTCCAGCCTAATCTTTGCAAATGCATGTAAAGGGAGTAGGATATTTTTATGAATGAAGGTACCATGATGGAGAGCACCTTTTAGGCATAGTAGATTCCTTTTATTAGCTTAAGCTTCCAAGGTCTTTGAGAGAGAAACAGTTAGCTATATGTTGAATGAGTTTTAGTAGCATCACTACCAATGATGATGATGATGTCATCAACATAGACAAGAAGATAAGTCAAGTGTCTGTGGTCTTTGCAGATGAAAAGGGAGCCATCAACGTGGGAATTGTTGAATCCGTTAACTACTAAGAAGGATTGCGATTCATTATGCCAAGCTCGTGATGCCTGTCAAAGACCATAAATAGCTTTGTTTAGTTAGCATATGTGTCGTGAAGATGAGGATGGAATAATGAAACCTGGAGGTTCCTACATAAAGACATCATCTATTATTGAGCTTTGTAAAAATGCATTATTTATATCTAACTACCTCAGTGGCCATCAGGGGTGGACCCAGCACCTGGCCAGCCCCCGCGGCCGCCCATGCTGGATCCGCCGGGAGCTTCAGCCGTTAGTTGTCGACTCACCATCCACTGGGAAGAAAATGAAATGAACAAAATGTCTGAAATTTTTGAGTTGCAGTGTCTGCGACATTAGAAGGGAAGAAGACGATGGATTTTTTGAATTTGGGCTCTTTTTTGGCCCTTTTATTTTGGACTGGGAGAGTTGGACCTTTGTTTTAAATATTAGGCCCAATAATTGGCCATAAGCAATTACCAAACGTGAAACTTCCAAACCCTTCACCTTCAAACTTCACTGCTTCGGTAGGTTATCCGCTTCTTCTTCTCCCTGATCTACTACCGGCTATTTGCTAACTATCCAGACATGACTCGTGAGATGGCCAGACCTGCCGTCGGCTACGCTGCCAAGTCGCCGACGTGCTGTAAGCCTATAACTTGTAAGCGCCTATCGCCTACGTCTTTTTGTTTCTGTTTCTGTTATTTTTTCTGCCAAGTTGCTCTGTTTATTTTGCTAATTTACTATGCTGTTGATTGAAGGGCGGGATGCTATGCAGTCGGCTCTTGATAAGCTTGTCGAGAAGCAAAAGCAGCAAATTGAGAAGGAAAGAAATGAATCAAATCGTCACTGACTTTTTCGTAATAAATGAATTAAATTTCAAATTTTTTAGTACTTTTAGTTTCCATTGATTTTATAATATATTTTTTTTGCCTCATTTTATCTGAAAATGGAGGTGCAATCATATGTGCCAAAGGCAAAACTGGAAATTGATGGGTTTGTTTAAATGTGGTTGAGTTGTGATTTGAAACCCATCCCTTTTGTCGAATTGTGGAGAAAGGAGGAAAAATGAAAAATGAAACATGAAGTTATTTGAAAATTTTCAGATTATATAATATTATTTACATTATTGGATTTTTGTCAGGATTTTCATGAATTGTTCAAGTTCATATGTGAACTAGTTATTAGGTAGTTCCTTATGTACACACACTCCTGATTGGGAAAAATAGATTGGGTCTTTTTTATATCAGTTTTGGTGTTCTAATCATGGAAGTTAATGAGATTTATCACTATTTTCTACCATATATTTGATAAGTGCATTGTTACAAGTGCTGTGGTGATCCTAATTTGTCTAATAACAAAAGGGAATTTGATTTTAAAGCCAATTATTCAGTTTCTCCTTCTGTGGATTTTCTCAATTCTTGTCATACGATCAATGGTCAATGGTCAACGATCAACCGTCGTCGCCCGTGCTGAACTTTGATGCTGGGTCTGTTAGGTAATTGCCTCAAAAG
>CAIGRS010146676.1:0-14154 GCA_903798395.1 Fraxinus floribunda
AAAAGAATCTTCTGATTCTTTAAAAGATGTCCATATGAGTTATTTATTATTCGACGCATCATTATAACTCCTGGATATCCAAGTTAATCATGCTAAAATATGAAACTTTTTGGGTCAACAAACTTCTGGTTCGTGATAATATTTGATTCGACCATTTTTATAAATGTATAATACATGTCGATGGAAGTGAATGAAAATTTTCTTTTATCTGCTTCTAGCCAAATACAAAAAAAGTTATGTAAAGATATTCAACATTATTTTCTTGCATTGTCTCAATGTGATATCCATTGCAGCGAATATCTTTAAAACTAAGAAAATTTCTTCTTAATTTACTAGAATAAGGTGCATCTTCAATATATAATTTTATATCATTTGGTAAAATAATACAAGTTCTTCCAGAGCCTTCAACAATATTCGATACACCTGATATTGAATTAACATTATTTTTTGCTAATGTTAGGTTCAGAAAAAACTTTTTGTCTTGAAAATAATGTGCATATTTGCACAATCAATTAAAAAGATACCTCGATAATTCACCTAAATTTTTGTGATGTTTACTATTTGAGTGACTTCACCATAAAATAAAATACAATTAATCTCGAATAATATGATTAAATATCAAATAGTCAATATTAACATGACATAAGTTACGTATTTTTCTTCAGGAATAAACACTAATTTAAAATAATACGTTTTTCGAAACATGTGCTACTTCGAAGGTACGTTGTATTTTACTATTATTTCTTCAAGAGCAATATATCAATATTCATTTAAAATATTGAAAATTATAATTCATTCTCTTTATGACTAAGTAATATTCTTTTGAAATATTAATTATAATGTTGTGCTACTTCAAGAGCAACGCCATGATAAATTATTAATTTAAAATTTATGGGAAAATATCTAAAAATATTTAATTACCATATAGTCATGATATGAATTTCTATGGAAAACTTAATTACCAAAAATGTAATAGTAAAAAGAGTAGTGCTATATGTACCAAATCATCTACCTAAAGTTTTACCCAATTGCCAAGTGGCGCCCTCCCAATGTAGGTAAAAAATTATGTACATAAAGATTTATCCAAGTAAAAAATCTTCTAAACATGGACGTGAATTGACTTACATATAGATATGCAAAGGGACAAACTAATATTTATGCATACAATGAAATATCATATGCCTACACAAATCCATGAATTGACAAAATACTTAACCTTGGAATTGATATTAGTAAATCATGAATTTGTATAATGGATACATAAAAAGTAATCATAATAGCTGTATAAATGCACACGGCACAACATTATTACATTCAAAGATGCACGTCATTATTTAGGACACTATGAAATTTTTTAACATTTTCACGCAAACATGAAAATAAAAAAATTGTTATCCAACAAAAAAAATCATTCACGTTGAATGAAAGTAATCATAATAATCATTCTCTTTGTCGGCTACAGATTATACCTCCACCAAAATATTGATTCCTGCATTACTTTCCGTCGATTTATGTGTAATAAGAAGATGAATTGAAAGTTCTTTTGAAATAAATGATGTCGTCTTCTTCTTTTTTTTTTTTATTTTTTTTTTTAGAGAGAACTAAACTTGAATTACTAAAAATTATGATATCATGCCGATAAGGTGTTGTGAAAAGAGAGAAAAAGATAATAGAGAATAAAAGTCAATAGACTTGTGTGTATTATAATGAGAATCAAAGTCCTATATTTATAGGGCATGATTAAGGATACAATGGTAATAATTTCTAGGACTGTAGGGGTACAATTGTCATTCACTAATAAACTTACCATTTACAAAATGTACATTAATGTTTCTTCTTTAATGTGTGTATGTGTGTGCTTTTTTGTGTGCCTACGGATTAAAATTTGAATTTTACCACATTCAATTTTCCTTTTTTATTTTTTATTTTCTTACATTATGATAAAATATAATACAAGTTATAAAAATATAAAATTCTCTATAAGTTAACAAATATTTATTTATCGATAAATTAACAACCCCTTTAAAATAATAAATTTTATCGATCCCAACATTATAGTTTTACAGAGGTTTTACTGTATTTGATTAAAAATTAAAAATTTAATAGATTTTGATAAAAATTAAAAAAAAAATTAAAATTAGAAAGTTGGTTAAATATTTAGATACCATAAATATGTGATTGAAAATGAGTTAAGAAAGAAATAAATTTTAGAAAATGGGGACCGAACATAGAGTCAAAATGATTTGGTATAGAGTTTATATTTTTTACTATGATTTAAAATTAAATTACTTTTAGCCCTTCTTCATTGTTTGATCTCTTCATTATTGATAGTTCCTTTGTAAGAAGATCCCTTGATCTGTCATTCTAGAATTGAACATAATAAACTATTCTTCTGAAATATTAGTTATAATGTTGTGTTACTTCAAGGGCAATAACATAATAAACCATTAATTTAAAGTTTATGGGAAAATATCTAAAAATATTTAATTACCATATAGTCATGATATGAATTTATATGGAAAATTTAATTACCAAAAATGTAATAGTAAAAAATATTCTAAACGTGGACATGAATTGACTTATATATAGATATGCAAATGGCAAAGTAATCTTTATGCGTATAATGAAATAATCATATGCCTACACAAATCCATGAATTGACGAAATACTTAACCATGGAATTGATATTAGTAAATCATGAATTTGTATAATGGATACTTAAAAAGTAGTCATAACAATTGTATAAATGCACACGGCACAACATTATTATATTCAAATATGCACGCCATTATTTAGGACACCATGAAATTTTTTAACATTTTCACGCAGACATGTAAATAAAAAATAATTATCCAACAATAAAAAAATCATTCACATGGAATGAAAGTAATCATAATAATCATTCTCTTTGTCGGCTACAGATTATACATCCACCAAAATATTGATTCATGCATTACTATCTGTCGATTTATGTGTAATAAAAAGATGAATTGAAATTTCATTTGAAATAAATGATGTCGTCTTCTTTTATTTTTTAGAGAGAACTAAACTTGAATTACTAAAAATTATGATATCGTGCCAATAACGTGTTTTGAAAAAAGAGAAAAAGAGAATAGGGAATAAAAGTCAATAGATTTGTGTGTATTATAATGGAAATCAAAGTCTTATATTTATAGGGCATGATTGAGGATACAATGGTAATAATTTCTAGGACTGTAGTGGTACAATTGTCATTCATTAATAAACTTACCATTTACAAAATGTACATTAATGTTTCTTCTTTAATGTGTGTATGTGTGTGCTTTTTTGTGTGCCTACGGATTAAAATTTAAATTTTACCACATTCAATTTTCCTTTTTTTTAAAAAAAAAAAAAATTTCTTACATGTATTATGATAAAATATAATGCAAGTTATAAAAATATAAAATTCTCTATAAGATAACAAATATTCATTTATCGATAAATTAACAACCCCTTTAAAATAATAATTTTGCTCGATCCCAACATTACTGTTTTATAGAGGTTTTACTGTATTTGATCAAATATTAAAATTTTAATTGATTTTGATAAAAACTGAAAAAATATTTATATAATTAGAAATTTGGTTAGATATTTAGATACCATAAATACGTGATTGAAAATGAGTAAAGAAATAAATTTTAGAAAATGGGGATCAAACATAGAGTCAAAGTGATTTGGTATAGAGTTTATATTTTTTACTACGATTTAAAATTAAATTACTTTTAGCCCTTCTTCATTGCTTGATTTCTTCATTATTGATAGTTCCTTTGTAAGAAGATCCCTTCATTTGTCAATCTAGAATCGAACGAGTTTGCTAATCTATCTTTTTTAATCCCTAATTTGTCAATTAATCTTGAATAATATGATTAAATATCAAGTAGTCAATATTAATATGATATGAGTTATGTTTTCCTTCAAACATAAATACTAATTTAAAAAAAATATATATTTTTCGAAACATGTGCTACTTTGAAAGTACGTTGTATTTTACTTTTACTTCTTTAATAGCAATATATCAACATTCTTTTGAAATATTGAAAAATTATAATTTGTCCTCTTTATGAGCAAGTAATATTCTTCCGAAATATTAATTATAATGTTGTGTTACTTCAAGAGCAACAACATAATAAATTATTAATTTAAAATTTAAGGGAAAATATCTAAAAATATTTAATTACCATATAGGCATGATATGAATTTATATGGAAAATTTAATTACCGAAAATGTAATAGTAAAAAATATTCTAAACATGGACGTGAATTGACTTATATATAGATATGCAAATGGGACAAAGTAATCTTTATGCATATAATGAAATAATCATATGGCTACACAAATCCATGAATTGACTAAATACTTGACCATGGAATTGATATTAGTACATCATGAATTTGTATAATGGATACATTAAAAGTAGTCATAATAACTTTATAAATGCACACGGCACAACATTATTACATTCAAAGATGCACGTCATTATTAGGACACCATGAATTTTTTTAACATTTTCACGCATACAGTAAATAAAAAAATCATTATCCAACAATAAAAAAAGCATTCACATGGAATAAAAGTAATCATAATAATCATTCTCTTTGTCGGCCACAGATTATACATCCACCAAAATATTGATTCCTACATTACTTTCCATTTATTTATGTGTAAAACGTGAATTACTAAAAAATTATGATATCGTGCCGATAACGTGTTGTGAAAAGAGAGAAAAAGAGGAGAGGGAATAAAAATCCATTACTTGTGTGTATTATGAGAACCAAAGTCTTATATTTATTGGGCATGATTAAGGATACATCGGTAATAATTTCTAGGATTGTAGGGGTACAATTGTTATTCACTAATAAACTTACCATTTACAAAATGTACATCAATGTTTCTTCTTTAATTTGTGTATGTGTGCGCTTTTGTGTGCCTACGGATTAAAATTTGAATTTTACCACATTCAATTTTCTTTTTTAAAAAATTTTCTTACATGTATTATGATAAAATATAATACAAGTTATAAAAATATAAAATACTCTATAAATTAATAAATATTCATTTATCGATAAATTAACAATCCCTTTAAAATAATAATTTTTCTCGATCCCAACATTATTGTTTTATAGAGGTTTTACTGTATTGGATTAAAAATTAAATTTTAGTAAATTTTGATAAAAATCGAAAAAAGAATATAGAATTAGAAAGTTGGTTAAATATTTAGATACCATAAATACGCGATTGAAAGTGAGTTAAGAAAGAAATAAATTTTAGAAAATGGGGACCAAACATAAAGTCAAAATGATTTGGTATAGAGTTTATATTTTTTACTACGATTTAAAATTAAATTACTTTTAGCCCTTCTTCATTGCTTGATTTCTTCATTATTGATAGTTCCTTTGTAAGAAGATCCCTTGATCTGTCATTCTAGAATTGAACAAGTTTGCTAATCTATCTTATTTAATCCTTAATCTATCAATTAATCTCGAATAATTTGATTAAATATTAAGTAGTCAATATTAACATGATATGAGTTATTTTTTCCTTTTAAGGATAAACACTAATTTAAAATAATATGTTTTTCGAAAAATGTGCTTTTCGAAAGTACGTTGTATTTTACTATTGCTTCTTTTAGAATAATATATCAATATTCTTTTGAAACATTGAAAATTATAATTCATGCTCTTGGAATTGATATTAGTAAATCATGAATTTGTATAATGGATACATAAAAAGTAGCCATAATAGCTGTATAAATGTACATGGCACAACATTATTACATTCAAAGATGCACGTCATTATTCAGGACACCATGAAATTTTTTAACATTTTCACGCAAACATGAAAATAAAAAAAATTGTTATCCAACAATAAAAAAATCGTTCACGTGGAATGAAAGTAATCATAATAATATTCTCTTTATCGGCTACAGATTATACATCCACCAAAATATTGATTCCTGCATTACTTTCCGTCGATTTATGTGTAATAAGAAGATGAATTGAAAGTTCTTTTGAAATAAATGATCTCGTCTTCTTGTTTTTTTTTTTAGAGAGAACTAAACTTGAATTACTAAAAATTATGATATCATGCCGATAAGGTGTTGTGAAAAGAGAGAAAAAGAGAATAGGGAATAAAAGTCAATAGATTTGTGTGTATTATAATGGGAATCAAAATCCTATATTTATAGGGCATGATTAAGGATACAATGGTAATAATTTCTAAGGCTGTAGGGGTACAATTGTCATTCACTAATAAACTTACCATTTACAAAATGTACATTAATGTTTCTTCTTTAATGTGTGTATGTGTGTGCTTTTTTGTGTGCCTACGGATTAAAATTTGAATTTTACCACATTCAATTTTCCTTTTTTTTTTTTTTAAATTTTCTTAAATGTATTATGATAAAATATAATACAAGTTATAAAAATATAAAATTATCTATATGTTAACAAATATTCATTTATCGATAAATTAACAACCCCTTTAAAATAATAAATTTTATCGATCCCAACACTATAGTTTTCCAGAGGTTTTACTGTATTTGATTAAAAATTAAAAATTTAATAGATTTTGATAAAAATTAAAATTAGAAAGTTGGTTAAATATTTAGATACCATAAATACGTGATTGAAAATAAGTTAAGAAAGAAAGAAATTTTAGAAAATGGGGACCAAACATAGAGTCAAAATGATTTGTTATAGAGTTTATATTTTTTACTACGATTTAAAATTAAATTACTTTTAGCCCTTCATCATTGCTTGATTTCTTCATTATTGATAGTTCCTTTGTAAGAAGATCCCTTGATCTGTCAATCTAGAATTGAACGAGTTTGGTAATTTATCTTATTTAATCCCTAGCCTCGGTTCTCTTGTGTCCTAGTTGAGCCTTAAATAAATTAAAAATAAAAGAAAATTAAGAATTAAACTTCTACCTTTCCAAATTAACTTCGATCACACATACAAAAAATAAATATTTAACCTCTAGAATAATATACACATATATTGCTATGAAAAGAGAGAAAAGAGAAGAGAATATTAATTAATAAAGTTGTGTGTATTTTATTAAAAATCAAAGTTCTATATTTATAGAGAAGAATCGGGGATATAATGATTATAATTTCTAAGGCTATAGGGGTACAACTGTCATTTACTAATAAATTTATCATTTACAACACTCCTACTTAAATTGCACATTACAGAATATTTGACTTGTTAAATCCTTGTTTGAAAACAATTTAATAGAATAAAAAATCAAACAAAGGAAAAATAGTACAGTTATTTAGAGTATTAAAAAAATAAATGTGGTCTTGTTAAAACATTGCTAAGAATAAAACCTAAATGAAGGAAAAAGACTATAGCTATTCCCCCCGATACTGGTCAGTGAAATTTTTTAGTCGACTCATTCTAATCTCGTGAATTAATTTCTTGAATATAAATGTTGGCATCCCTTTTGTGAAAAAATCAACCACATGATCACTTGATCGAATTTGTTGAACATCGACATCGTTATTCTTTTGAAACTCATGTTTATGAATATTTTTTTGGAGGAATATGTTTCGTTCTATCACTTTTGATATAGCTTCATTTGAATTGTACGATATAAACTGCATTATATTCATACAAAATTGTTGAATTATATTTTATTAATCCGCATGATGCTTGGATATGATTGGTCATATTTTTCAAATATACACATTCTTAGCATGCTTCATAAATTGTAATAATTTCATAATAATTTGAGGATATTGCTATCAATGATTGTTTCACAGATCTCCATGATATATTTGTTCATCCGCGTATAAAAACACATATCTTATTTGTGATTTCCCTTTATGTAAATCAGATAGATAACCCACATCTGCATATTCCACTAAAACAGATCTCAACTTTGAGAATAAAATAATCAAAAATCAATAGTACCCTTTAGAAAACAGAAAAAATATATATATATTTTTAACATCATTCCAATGTCCTTGAGTAGGTGTAAAATACCTTGCAAGGAGATTTACAGAAAAAGTTATGTCCAGTTGAGTACAATTTACAAGATAAGTTAATACTCCAATTGCACTAGGATATGTTACTTCAGAATTGAGAGCATTTTCTCCAACTTCAAGCGAACGAAATGAATATTTTTTTTTGCACATCAAGTGATTAAACAACTATAAGTGATACCAATGAATGTACATTATGAATATAAAAACGTTTTAAAACTTTTTTGTATATATAGATTGATGAATAAATAATTCTTTTGGGAAATGTTCAATCTGCTACCTGAGACAAAGTTTGATTTTTCCAAAATCTTTAATTTCAATTCATTTTTCAAATAATCTGCAGTATTCTTGAGTTTTTTAAGAGTTCCAATTAAATTTAAATCATCAACGTAAACTATTACAATTGTAAATCCAATATTTGTTTCTTTATGAAAACATATGGGCATATATCGTCATTTTTATAACATTCTTTCAACAAATATTCACTAAGACAATTATACCAAATGCATCCAAATTGTTTCAATCAATGTAATAATCTTTGCAATTTAATTAAGAATGTGGTTATTGGGCAAGTATCACTTGTTTCTAGCACTTTAAATCCTTCAGTGACCTTCATATATATGTCACTATCAAGTCCATATAAATAGGCAATTTCTACATTCATAAAGCATATATCAAGCCTTTGTGAGACAGTCGAACTAATTAAGAATTAAGAATATTTTGGCTAATCATTTCTATATTGACAATTTTTAACAGAATGTGATTCAGGTTCCTCATTTTGCATAATATCAAAAGTCAGGTTAAATGTGAAAATATTGTTTATAATAATATTATTTTGTTCCCATAATATATGAGATAATACATAATTTATTGAAATCTCATTATTTTCGGACACTTATGATTCTTCACGAACCATATTTTCAATATTGAATTGATCAATTTTTTTAATATTAATTCTTCTGAAATTTTTGGTTGGTTTTCCTCTCATACTTTTCTTTTTCGAGGTATTGAGTCTTTGAACCAATAGTCAACCACGCTTCTGTCGTATTTCATATTCATTTGCTACAACAAATTGTCCTAAAAAGGCATAAATTTTGTTTTTATTTTTTCTACTAGAATATATGAGTTTGTCAATTTTCTTGTATCAACAAATATATCAGGTAATTGATTTACAACTTTTTGTAAATGAGTAATTTTTTCAACATCTTGCTCACATTAATTGGTGCGGGGATCAAAATGAGAAATCTTACCTTGTTTTCAGGATGTAGTTTTTTCCTTCTTAAAGTTGGGAAAGTCATTTTATCAAAATAACAATCCCAATTGACATACAATATTCATCGAATGCTTATGATCTAAATCCATCAACATTGTCAAGACGAATAGTCTTGATTGAATAATCTGAAAATTAAGCTTATGATTTGAGCAACTAGTCTAGCAAAAGTTACATTTATAGTGGAAACTAGACAAACATGTGACCATATAGTTGAAGAATATATTAATACCATAAAATAACGAAATGGTCTACATGGTTAGTATATTGGCCTACATGTATCTCCATGAAATCTTTCCAAGAAAGTTGGAGATTCAATATTGAGTCAAATGTCTAATAACTAAATTGTCTTGTGAACAAGTTATATATGTATAATTATTAGGTAAAAGAATGTTCTGGTTCTTTAAAAGGATATCCACGTGAGTTGTTTATTATTCGACGCGTAATTATAATTCCTGGATATCCAAGTTAATAATGCTAAAGTATAAAACTTTTTTGGGTCAACGAACTTTTGGTTCGTGATAATACTTGATTCGACCATTTTTATAAATGTATAGTACATATCAGATGGAAGTGCATGAAATTTTTCTTTTATCTGTTTATGGCCAAATGCAAAAGAAGGTATGCAAAGATATTCAAAATTATTTTCTTTCATCGTCTAAATGTGATATCCATTGCAGCGGATATTTTTAAAATTAAGCAAATTTTTTTTTAGATTTTTACTAGAATAAGGTGAATCGTCAGCATATAATTTTGTATTTTTTGGTGAAATAATATAATTTCTTCTGAAACTTTCAACGATATTCGATACACTTGATATTGTATTAATATTATTTTCTGCTAATGTTAAATTTTAAGTACTTTTATCTCAAAGAATTATGTAGATGTTTGCACTATTTGTTAAACAGATATCTTGATAATTCATCTTAAATCTTATTAGCATTTCAAGATTTATGCTTTTTCGGAAACTTTAATAGGATATTCTTTGAGAATATTGAAACATCGAATTTTATACTTCCAAGAACGATAACTTAATATTCTTCTTAAATATTAATAAAAATTATTTTCATTTAGAAAATTAAAATCACCATTAAATTGTTTAGTTTGTATTGTTCAGGAACACAACGAGATATAATTCTTTGAGACGTTTACTGCTTCGAGAGCAGATAATATTTTATTATTACTTATTCAAGAGCAATATGTAAATATTCCAGTGTTCTAAAATGCGTAATGCGTTGCGATGCGTCGAGGTCGAGAATCAAGAATCACAAGTTTAAGCGTGTCAATGCGGAGAATAGGCTTCATAATGCGTTTCGTACTTTTAATATTATTTTAATTATTTTAAGGATTAAATATATTTTTATATAAAAAAAAATAGATTTTTAATATATCATAAAAAAAAAATTTAACAAAAAAAAAAAAAAAAAAAAAAAAAAGAGATTGGGGGGATAAAAAAAAAAAAAAAAAGGATTAGGCGGCATAATGCGCACGCCTAGGCTCGCGCATTATGCCGCATTTTTTAGCCAGAGGCATTTTTACACGCATTGGCCGAATTCGACGCTTTTTCGACGCGCATCGCGCCTAGGCGGCCCATTTTGGCGCATTTTAGAACACTGAAATATTCTTCTACAATATTGAAAATTACATTTCATACCCTTCAGGAGTAATCACGTATTATTATAGTAATTATACAAAGATTTACTTTTCATGAGTAAAAATATAATTTACGTTAAATCTTATTTAATTATGCTCTTCGGGAGCAAGTGAAATCCAATTAGAATATTTGTACATAATAGTGTGTTAGTTCAGAGCACTAACAAACTATTATTTAGAAACATTAACTCTCTAGGAGAATGTTTTCTAGTAGAATATTACTATTTGTAGAGCTGTGTTTCTTCAGGAGCAATAACAAGATATATTATCAATTTAAGTTTATAATAGAACATCTAAAAATATTTAATCAGCTTAAAGATAAAAAAAATATTCAATAATCATTATAAGTGTATAAATAAATAAAAATATATAAAATGGATTTTAATTTAATTTTTCGTAAATCATATCACAATAGTCCGTAATTAACTTTTCTAAAGCAAATTCATATTCACAATTTTTCATATATATTACTTGCTTAAGATCATATTCACATATAACTACATTTTAAATTCAGGCTTCAATCAAGGTAACAAACCTATCAATTGAAAGGAATTTTTAATCGATCATGTGGACTTATATGTGAATTATTTTGATTAAATTAAAAATTATCAATTTTGGTTAAACCCTTTTAAAGTGATCTAATAATGTTTTGGTATTTTGGGTTTTGAAGCATACAATGAAATTATGGGCTTTATTTGTAGAGACCACGCATGTTCCTAATTTTATGATGAGTCACATTAGGTTAACAGACTGTTAGTATATATATACGGTTATGGTTCCTAGATCACATGGTGATTGTTCATTCTATTTTGACTCCCATCATTAGAGAGAAATAAAGGGACAATGTATTTATTTGGAAGACTAAAATCTTAGGATTCTTTCATTGCATTAACCATGTTTGATTCATGTACGCTTTCACTTCGATTTACATATTCTTGGTGATTCAACATGAAAGATCATTGTGACGATAACAAGTTTTCCTAACAAGTAATATCAGAGCCTATTCATGTTGAATCATTGAGACTGGAAATTCTAATTTGATTCTTGTGATAATATCATAGTTCAAATTTAGCGATTCCGAAATTAGTTTTGTTAAATTTGAAAATTCTTCCGTGGTCTTCCATAATTTCAGTTCAGTTAAAAAAAATATTCTTTACTGCCACGGAGCGGCTGGCATGTGGCAGCGCGTGCGGTGCTGCACAACGCCAATGGCTGTGATAGTGCTTCTTATAGCCATCGGGGGCTAGCGCCACCTCTCGTAAAAACTTTCTAGGGTTTGCTTTCTGTTTGTGTGAATTTTTTGGGATGGGGGCCTGTGATGAAAATTATATAATTTAAGGTCATTGCTTGCAAATTCAGATTAGGGTCAGGGTAGTAATTTTTAAAATGTGTTTTTAATAATTCAGCCCCTTAAATTTAAAACTTTAATAATTTAGTCCCTTAAGGTTAAAACTCATCCAAATTGGGCATTTAAAGTTCTGAGTTTAATAATTCAATCCCTAAAATTTGAAAACTAATTAATTTAGACCATTAAAGTTTTAAATTCGGAATTAAAACCCTTAAAGTTTATAATTTGTTCTAATTGAGCCCTAAAGTTTTGGATAATTAATATATATTTTCTTTTATCTGATAATTTATTGTATTTTGATTTGATATATTCATTTTTTTTTTTTTTTTTTTGTTTCTAGTCCATTAGAAAATCTGTTTTTTTAGATTTCTTAGCTTTGGACCCCTAAAGTTTTGGATAATTAATTTTTGGACCCCTAAAAGTTTTGGATAATTAATTTTTGATTCCTAAAGTTCTAGATTATTAACCCTTAGGCTTCTAAAATTTCAAAATAAGTTAAATATGCAAATTCAATGATTTTCTTTTTCAAATTTTGGTACAAATGGCTCTTTTGATAGGTATAATATTCGAAAGCAAATTAATTGAAACAACGTGTTGCCAAAGCAACCTCTCTTGTAGAAATTCATTAACTTAGAATATTAAAAGGTTTTTGTGTGTGCACTATTCATGTGAATATTTGATCGGTCTAAAGGAAGGTCAATATTTGACCAAATTGCACATGTATCCGTGGTGATAAACATGTGACAATTATTTGGTTTAACGTGTGATCAATAAATCGGTCCAAAGAAATATTTATTGATTGACATGTCTCTTAATTGTCATTGTTTGATTACTACACCAAGAGTACCACTTATAAGTCAATATTTTTGTTTAAAGACTAAATATTGATATTGTGCTAGGTATCTTGATATGGGTCAGCCTACCATTATTTGAAATTATTATTTGCATATTAAGGATATTTATGTAATTTATTTCGAATTACTCGTCTTCTAATTCAATTTCAGGTTCTGCTACTTATATCACTAATACCATCAATTCAATTCCAATGCTTAATGGCACCAACTTAAAGGCATGATAAGAGAACGTGATGATTGTTCTCGAAGTCATGGATTTGGACATTGCTTTACGGGTCAATCAACATGCTACACTTACTGATAAGAGTACCTCTGATGACGACAAGGAGATGGAAAAGTGGGAACGATCGAACTACATAAGTTTGATGATCATAAAGTGTGCTATTCCAAAAGCGTTTCGGGGCACTATGTCCAATAGGTGACTATGGCTAAGGGTTTCCTTGAGAACCTTGAGAAGAGGTTTGCCAAGAATGAAAATGCTGAAACTAGTACACTTTTGACAAACTTTATCTCAATGAGGTACAAAGGAAAAGAAAACATACGGGAGTACATTATGAAAATGTCTCACATTGCTTCAAAACTAAATGCACTCAAATTGGATTTATCTGAAGACTTTTGGTGCACTTGGTTCTGATATCCCTTTTGGCACACTTCGATTAATTCAAGGTAATTCAAGGTGAGCTACAATTGTCAAATGGACTCATGGTCCCTTAATGAACTCATCTCACATTGTGTCCAAGAAGATGAAGGATTGAAATAGACAAGACAAAAAGTGCTCATTTAGCCACCACCTTTAAGGACAAAAGGAACAAGAAAATGAAAATCGATAAGGAAGCTGTAGGTACAACATCTAAAAAGAAACAACATAAAGAAAATATTTAGGGTGGTTGTTTCTTCTGTGGAGATGCAGATCATAAGAAGAAGAATTGTACCAACCATTACTCCTGCTCCTACTACTCCTACTGCTGCTGCTACTACTGCTACTGCTACTACTGCTACTACTGCTACTACTACTGCTAC
>CAIGRS010146748.1:0-13017 GCA_903798395.1 Fraxinus floribunda
CCTGTATGGCCGGTTGTTTTTAGTATATGAATCGTCTTAAAAGATCGGTCTTGTTAAGAGTAGTAAAGTTTGATTAATGTTCCCTTATATAATAGACATGGGATTTTACTCATTAACACGTCTCCTCAAGACCGTGACTCATTTCCGATTGCTCGTCTAATGATGTTACATATGCATCGTCCTTTACATTTTTGTCACGTGGCAACAAAATGGACAGTTTTAAAAAAATAAATAATTTTCCATTCAATCCTTTTTTAAAACCACATCAAATGTCAAGCCACGAGTATACATCTAGCATTTTTGTTGTTCGTCTAAGCAATTAGTGGGTCTAATGACTATTTGACACTATAAGCTCTGATATTTGAGCTTCAATTTTAAAAAGTTAACGTCCAAACATTTTTATGTTGAAAAGCTTAGATCTTTTGTTCGATCCCATTCTTCACCATTTATTTTGATAGTACTCATCATACAAAATTTCTTTCTCAGAGGTATCAAAGGGTTATATTTATTGACCACATCTATTTATAATATATTAATGGTGTGTTTGATGGATATTATTGAGAAAATAATATATTTTAAATAGTGAAATGATGAAAAATATGTGATTAAAAAATAAGGAAAAATTATCGATGTGATGGAAAATATTATTTTATTGAAGAATGTGTGGTTGAAAATGAATTTTGAAATAATGTATTTTGAAAGAATGTGTACCAAATAGGGGCTACATATCAAATCAAGTGAGAATCATTTTTTGGACGTTTCTAATCCTACTACAGTTCAATTATTTCAATAATATTTTACTTTTCATTTTTCAATATGTATTTAATTTATTTAACAATTTACTTACCATCAATATACATATACATTTGACAAATTCATTGCACATGTGTGCTTTCATAAATATACGAGTTCTCTATTATTAATTCTCAATTAATTAACATTCACATGTATTTAATTACTATTCATATTCATTTATGCATTTTAGTATTATTATTTTAATTATAAGTTAATTAGAATTTCATATTCAAGAATGCATTTCATTATTCACGTTCATTTATGCTAATTAACATCAAATTTTACTTAATTGATATTAAACATCACATCAAGTGATAATTATTTTTTTGACAATATTAATCCTATTATAACTCAATTATTTTAATAATACCCTACTTTTTGTTTTTCAATATATATTTAATTTACTTAACTATTTAGTTACCATAAATATAAATGTAAATTTGACATATTTATTTCACCTATTTGAATTCATTAATGTATGAATGCCCTATTATTGATTCTCAATTAATTAATATTCATCTTCATTTTTGCATTCGAGTGTACTATAATTATAAGTTAATTAGAATTTTACATTCAAGAATGTATTTCATTATTCATGTCTATCTATGCTAATTAACATCTAATTTTACATAATTGAAAATTAAATAAATGATTTAACATTTATTGTCACGTACATCTTTCATTGTATTAATTTTAAATTAATTAATATTCGTGTATATTCAAATATTACTTATACGGTTCTCATAAAGCATTTCATAATAATGTGCAATACACGTTCAACCTTGACTATTTTAATAGAGCGAGCCATGGTGATCAAAGTTTTTAATATTTTATCAACGAAGAAGACGGGGGTGAACTATTTTACTTATAATGGAATTTTTGTTTATAAATGATTTTTTTAATTAAGTAACTTAATTTTTAATTTTGAGTTGCTCTTTAACTAAAGTGAAATTTTTAGTATTTATTTACTTGTAAGTAAATGTATTCATTTTAATTGGCTACATTTTTTTCTTAATTCATTAATACGGTCTAAACCGACCTCATATAATGTATCAATCTCATATGATTGATTCAAAGAGGATAAACAACTAAGATTAATTTCATCCGTGTAATAATCACACCTACCGTCGAATAAAAATCAAATTAAATTTTATTATTAGTGCACGTTTGGAAAGTGATTTAAGTTACAATCAGTTCTAATCGAATATAATTTTTCTTCACACAATTCATAGAACCACAACCCACAACTTCTACCTACTTATTATTCACACGTGCCGTAAAATATACATGCTTCGATTACTTATTTTTTAAAATTTACTCTTCCCAAACATGCAATTGTGTCAAGCTGCAATGCTCCTAGTCCTAATATATGTATAATAGTTGATCCCCAAACTTTGTTAGATTTAAAATCTTATTACAATTCAGTCACTGAATTTACCTTCATCAACATCAACATCCAAGAAAAGCTGTCTCTACGTTTTTCGCCGCACATCGAACCGGCCACAAGATAATGGAAGTGTTGTGGATAGACATTTGAATGTACTGCACGGAAAAATTTTAAGATTTCTACCTCTAGATGTTCACAACATTTGGCGACATGAATCTTAGCTAAGAAACGCAGCACGAACGGAACATAAAGCTTATTGAAGGAACATCGTCTTCTTCCGGGATGAGCACTTTTTGAATATTTTGTGAATGGGGGCAATGTAAAGAGACTTTCTCAGCTTTCAGATCATTTATCTGCATCCACATTGTCTACCGCTACTGTGACACCAACTTCGGCAGGCCGTATAACTCGGTCATGGAGCATGTATCCAGCCTGCATCAGGAACATAAAGAATCAGGTTGGCTCAGGTTAATATTAAAATTAGGTCATTTAATTCCTGCATAAAAATTAAGTATTTAAAATACCCAGCAAAGTTATTTTCAGTTCAGAATCATAAATCATAAAACTAGAAGAAATCTCAATTGACAAAGAGAATTCAACTAAACGAATACTAGGATAGCGAGAGAAAATGATAAAATTTGAGCTAGACGTCGATTGTAGTTCATGGATTTTGATTGCTGAAGGATCAAATACTATAAAAATGGAGAAAAAACCACCCAACTGCTTAAAAAAAATAAAAATACACACATACATACAAGCTCTATCTTGATCCCAACCATAGAATCCTCCAAACAAATAAAGGAAAGTCAGCATCCAAGACGATGCTTATGCAAAAAACTGTATCCAACTGTTTATTTTTTGTAAAATAATTCTCTACTTTTTAGATTTAGCCCCTGGGACCAAACAGGGGCTTATTAAGACCACTGTAAGTAAGAGGTATACAAACTGGCAAATGTGCATACCTTTAGAACAACTGCGACATGGTTTGCTGGCTTTGAAGCATCTGGTACTTGGAAAACAGCATTATGCCTGTTCGGATCAAATTCTTCATTCATAACATCATATTTCTCTACTCCAAACTTTTTGAATACCTGCAGATAACAAGCATGTGATTTCCCCGGTAAACAAATGTTGATCACAAGGCTTCTCACCATACGACTCAATTACATGATACTACAACTTGCGAGGAAACACTAGAATCCAATCAGTATGTCAGATCAACCGCGTTAGAATTGCATCAGAAGAAGATGAAGATAAACAAAACAATTTGATTACGACACTTGTGTTTGCAGTACCAGTGTCAATTGAGCATTAGCAGACAATATGCACACTCTCCAGTCTCGGTACAAGATGGTACAACTATTTTAATCTTCCATCAAAATTTATCTATACAAAGCATGCCTGGTAGCTTTTCATTACATATTCTCACAATCAATTCTCAGCCAAGCAAATTAGCATGATGCATATCTTTATGGGTTCTTACTTCTAACTATTATTGTTCACCCTGTCTTCGAAAATTACAAATAGATCAACACTTTTTATTGGTTTGTATGATTATTTGTGTGTGCATCTATTCATAAACGGAAGAATTCGGAAATGTGATTCATGTCTCTATGCCATTCTGATAAAGAAGCAATCAGCTTATCATGATATATTACAAGTGTCATTACTTATATCTTTTGTCAATATATAGTTAGAAATACAAGTGACTATTCATAAAAGTGTCGACCATTTGTGCTAACAAATCCTGTTGGTACCCAAGGTATGCATGTACCAGTGCTAAGATAAACCCTGCTAACACATCCTGTTGGTACCCAAGATATGCATGTACCAGTGCTAAGATAAACCCAAAGGTGATCCGCAAAATTTGCTACTCTGATTTTTATAAATTTGAGTTTAACATATTAGTCTGCCTAAAATATAGTATTATAGCAGGTCACGCATGATAAGGAAAGAAAGAGGATACAGCTAAGACCCAAAATATAATACCTCTATTAGTTGTTTTTCAGTCATTTCGACACCTTCAAGAAGTGTTTTAAGTTGTGAAACGGCTCCAGCAGCATCATTGGAAGTTTCGATCTTCGAAAAGCTCTCTTTTGCAACAGATGAAGCCCTACTCAAGTTATCCGCCACATCCAAAAGGCTCTTTGCAAAATTCTGCAGCGAAATTCAAAATTTCAAATCAATACTTGAGTAAGAATCAAACAAATGTCGCAATGAACTGAAAGGATAATGAGGAGGGGCCTGCATGTCCCCCTGACAGCATTAATATTAACTGAAATACAAATCCATAAACCTGAATGGCGAATTTCTTAGCATTGTCTGCTTCACGTTTAGTACGGTCCTTCACATTCTCCATCTCTGCAAGAGTCCTCAGAACCTTATCCTTCATTTGCTCATGCTCCATCTGCTTGACTTTCAGAAGTTCTTCCTTGTCAGCAAGAAGTTTCATCAGGTCATCTCTTGAAAGGTCACTCTCCGAATCTGAATCTGAATCTGAATCAGAAAAAGCAATTCGTTTAGTTCCTCTCTTCCTCCTCTTCGCAGATCCAGACATGTTAGATGGAGGTTTCATGTTAAGACCTGATTCATCTCTCTCGTCTGAAACAGATGCCTTTGACTGATCAGGAACATCAACAGCAGCAGCATTAGCACTGTCATCTCTCTTATTTTCTTGTTTGTTTTCAGATTCAGCATTTTCCTTCTCATTGAGATGTGTGGATGCAGATGATGAGAATCCAAACCTCTGAAAGGTGGATGAATTTAGAGTTGAATGACCTAGCAGAGACATCTGAACAGAGACCATCTAAATTAGAAAAAGCAAGGACTTGGTACTCATTCTTTGATAAGCAACAATTTCATTGTATTAGAGTAAGAAAGAAAAAAGATTAAAGGAAAATTCAGAACAGGTGCTGGTGGTTGATTCTGTACAGATTCCACCCAAGCAGACACCAGACGTTTATCCTCTATGCAAACTAGCCAAACCGACAATACATTACGTTATTGGACGAGGAACAAACTCACATCAAGAAAATTGAACCCGTCCATGTCCAGAATAAAAATCAATGAACAGATAGCAAAATGCCAACATATTTAAAAAAATAATAAAAATAAAAATACGTGAACAAAGGTAGGACCAATGCCAAAGTCTCAAAACTGGAATGTTTTTTTAATCCAGTGGTCACTGGAGATATACAACTTTGCAGCAACCTAAACCTCTACCAAAACTACGGAGTACGGACTAAAAGTCTAAAACCTTAAAATTGATAATTTTCACCAAATTACCCAGATTGCGAACAACAAGCTCAAATAAACTTATTTTGAAATAACAGGGGGAATAAAAACTCAACGAAGTATGGAACATTCACTTTCATTTAGCACCGTAATCACCAAAATTCAGCAAAGCTCAAACAGTTATACGAAATCAAGATTCGAATCTCAAAATTATACCACGATATCTTCTCTAGAGAAAAAATCAACCCACCAAATTAGGAAATGGAACTATATCTGCACTGTCATAAGCCCTGGCAAAACCATATGACTATATAGGGGAAAAAAATAGCAGTACCTTTTCCTGAGAGGCCGGGGGGGAGAGGAATTGATTCGAGCTAATCCGAAAGTAAATCTGGTCATGGCGAGCGCAGAGGCGTTGCGAGCTGCGGCACTGAGTCAACACGGTCCTGGAAAACCGACTCGTTATTCTGCCAAACGACATGGCTGCGAGGTCCTGGATTATGGCGGTAAATGAATGAAGAAGAAGGCAGGGGTTTTGGAGGGCTTAGTGTGATTACGAAATAAAAATAGGGGTAATATCGTCTCTATAAATTACAGATGCAGCGAACAGGTTTAGAAGCATCCAGAAACTTGTAACATGAATTCGAAGGGTTGATAGTAGAAAATGTTTCCATATATCCTTTGTCTATTGAAAATCGCAAAAAATTTCCTTATTTGAAATCTTTTGTGAAAAATACAACTTTTTTGTGCAAAAAACTCTCCAACCATCGAAACCATTAGTTTGACCATTAAAAATTGTCAAAATTAAAAAAATAATTGCAATTGTGGTCTAAAACCTTTTTTTTTTTTTTTTTCAAATCACGCCTAAATCTTTTATTTGCACTACTCTGAATCTCAAACCTTTTAAAACTTTATCTTCTCCCACGTTCCCACCACACCCTACCTCCCACTACCATGAGAAGTAGCAAATCCTATAACTTTCGCCACCCATTACCATGATAAGCAAAAAGATTGAATTGCTCATCACCCTTCTTTGGCCTCCCTTTCCTCCAATGTCTAGCCTCAAGTCTGTAGCTAGACAAAAGAAGCCCTCTTAGAGCTTTAGAAGAGCACCAAAATACTCGTCGCCCACCTTTAGAAGCGGGTAATCCGTGCCCCGTTCGGGACAGAGCCGCGAGTATCGGATTTTTTTTGCCATCCCAAGTTGCTCGTGCAGAGTCGAAACTTGAGCATGAGCCCGTGCCTGAAAACTAGCCACGAATTGAAAAATCAGATTACATGGGTCAGATCGATCGAGCATAATTCACATTACACCTTTATACATTGCAAGAAACAAGTCTAAAAAAGGCAGTAGCGCGACCCACTAACGCCTTTGCCACCTTCAAACTTGCCCATTGTTGTCCAACCTAGACATTAATGTTTTGCTACTCACTCAAGCATCTCGAAAACGGAAACCTCAATGGATTTGGGTCTCAACGACTAGGGGATAAATTTTCCCTTGTCGCGATAATCGCACCCCAAATTTTGTCAAAATCTCCCTAGTTTGGCGACCAACTAGGGGTGATTTCTTCTTCGATTTTCATCCTAGCTCACGCGAGAATCCCTCCTTGTTGGTGGTCATTGTGGTGGAAGTTGTGTGGGATTGTTCAAATGAGGGTGGGATGTGTTGGGCTGGGGTGGCTATGCGGTCGCATAGAACAAATAAATTCAACCTTTAAACTCTCAGTAATGATCTATGCGGTCGCAAGAAATTAACACCATGCGATCGCATAATGTTAGCAATTTTCTTTGTCGGACAATTTTTAATATTTTGGTCATATCTTCCACTCTCGATATTCGATTGAAGCAACTCAAGATGCGTTGGAAAGCTAACTCAAAGTGCTACAACTTTGCTTCAGATATCAACTTCCAATTCGATCGTTTTCTATGTTAAAAATAGGTTTCAACATGAGGTCAAAAACCAGTGCATAACTTTTTCAAAAGGAAATTGATGTGTGATCATACTTTGACGATATTTCATCCATTTGATATTTTCTTTCATCCAATTGACTCCTAAAACTCTCAAATCTTCATCGTGAGGTTCAACACCACTTTTGTGTATTTGCACGTTAGTCCTTGAACTTTCATTTCCTTTTACTTTGGTTTATTTTCACTTATTTCTTCCAAATTACGTCATCTCCATTAAAGTACCACCTAAATCAAAATATGAGATTATTGAGTACATTTTGGCACAAAATAATCATATGAGCACATTAAATGAGGGGAAAAAATTATTTTACATTCATATCAGGTGGGGTGGGAGTGGGGAAAAAAGATAAAAGTTTGGAATTGTGGGTTGTGCAAATAAAAGATTTTGGCATAATTTGAAAAAAATAAAAATAAAATTAAGGCAACAGCTGCAATTAGTGTTTAAGATTTTGACATGTTTTTACTGTTTTTAACAATTAAACAAAAGGAATTTAACGGTAGAAGGTTTTTGCACAAAAAAAGGTTGTATTTCGCACAAAAGTTTCAAATATAAAGATTTCTACAATAGGCCCTGTATATCGCAAATGAAAAAGTTTATTAGGGATTTTTTGGCTATTTATCTAATTCTAATCTATCAAACCAACAATTCGATTCCTTAATATATAAATTTATTAGAACACCACAATAAAGGTGCACCAGTGGTCTAGTGGTAGAATAGTACCCTGCCACGGTACAGACCCGGGTTCGA
This sequence comes from Fraxinus floribunda, assembly GCA_903798395.1. NCBI lineage: Eukaryota > Viridiplantae > Streptophyta > Magnoliopsida > Lamiales > Oleaceae > Fraxinus > Fraxinus floribunda. The sequence goes on from CAIGRS010146748.1 coordinate 8,133, forward strand.
TTCCCGGCTGGTGCATTATATAAAAGGAGGCAGTGATGATTTGTCTTGCGTTAAAGTGGTGACTTTGGGGTCTCCACATACGTCTGATATATATGGATGAAAATAATGCGCAATCTGAGCCCTCTCCTGCATTTGATTTTTATTTCGTCGATGTTCATATAATTTTTGTTCCAGAAAGGAAATTCGTGCAAATATATTTGGTAAAGTTGATAGAATGAAATTAGATTGCCTTTACAATAGTCTCAACTTCTTTATAACAAAAGTTTTTTGTAAGGGTAATTAGTATATAACGTATATACCTTTCACTATTATTTTAGAAAACATTCTTATTTTTCAATTTTTTGACATTTTCACTCTTAATTATACATTTAATTGCACAAAAGACATTTTTCATCCATTTTCATCCAATTTTTTCTGTTAAGTGAAGGGCGTTCTCGTCATTTTTTTCTCTTTCTTCCCCCATTTGAACTCAATTTTTCCTCTAAAAACTAACGTCTAGTTTCTTCACTAAGAATTTGTATTCTTTGGCGTCTTGTCTATAATATTCTACTAAACCATTCAAAAATCCAAGAATTTTGACATAAATGACAAATTTTTGGGGGTTTTCAATAGTCAGAGATGACCAGAAAGTAGAAATCAAACTCCTTGTCATTATGTGTATAAATAAGTTCTATTGAATGACACTTTTAACATACAAAAACTCTAAAATAACAGAGAGAAGAAATGACAAAATCCAATTGATTTTGAAGCTTTTGATCAGAATTAAGATAGATGTACAATTCTTCTGTACACCAAAGAAGATTGCTTTTGATCAACCCCAAAAGCAAAAGGTGTCGTATTTTCGCAAATAATACCCCATATGTTCGGCCTCCATGCAAGGCAGCCGTTATCAATTGCTTTCCTAGTAGTCTCCAATTGAGTTCAATCTGGTACGAAAGGAATGAGACTTACAATAAAGCCATGTTTGGCCCACATTTTCTAAATCATATTTTTCTCCAACTCATTTTCAACCATGGACTTAACTTTTATCAACTTTTCAATCATACATTTCATGAACTTCAATCAAAATCCACTAAAAATCTAGTTTTTTAACTAATTCACAAGGGGCCCAAATGAAAAAACCAAGATGTATAGCACAACTCGTACAAATTTGCCACTAGAAGCCTCAAATAATATAATTATATTATGGTATAAAATACAAATGACAATGTATATAAAATGAGCTACACTCACTGAAAAGCATTGATTCATCCCTAATAGTATGGATTCCTGAAATTTTTTGAAGTTCAGGGATGTCATATCCAAGCATGTCATCAACAGCTTGTATCATTTTAGGTTTCAAAATGTCTGCCTTGGCTCTGAAAAGCATTTGTTCATCCCTAGTCGTATGGATTTCGGAAATTGTTTAAAAGTTCAGGGATGTCATATCCGAGCATGTCATCGACAGCTTGTATCATTTTAGGCTTCAACTTTTCAAACTTATCAATGCTATATCCGCTCAAAACCTCCTTGAAGTGTTCGACGTGAGGGAAATCCCCAGGCGGTAGATGGTGTTCCCTCTGAACCTGTATAGCGGAGAAGGCAAAACGTATTTGATTATACTCTGCATATATCACATCGGCGTGCTTACATAATGTAAAGAAGTGCAGATGCCTCAGTGTGTTGAGGGAGAGAAAAAGAACCTTTGCAAATTCATCAGCCAGATTATCGATGAGTCTCTGCTGAGTCTTAGCTTTGCCCATCATTGCAGGCATCTCCCTTCTCAGATGACTGATAATATAAGCATGTATCTTGGCAGCCCTAGCACGCTTTACAAATTCATTTATCTGCATAAGAAGGAACATTAGAATCTGTTTTACCTCCTTTTACATAACAAAACATGATAAACTGCTATACATATAAAAGAACTCCACAACATGATGATCTGAGACTCACACGACGATCACAAGCCTTCTTTGGTATGTCTTTCAAATCTGTTAGAAGGTTGTCCTGTTCTTTCTCAAAAAGTTCTTTCCCAATTGGGCCAGCTGCAGCGTTGTTAATAGGCTTGTCATTAAAAGATCTGTCAAGCCAACAGAAGAGTCATTTTTAAGAATAAGAAATGGAAGAATAAAAATAGAAAAGATAATAAATAGTGATAGAGGAAAGGAGAAAGAGTAGGAGCAGAAGCAGAAGCAGAGGAGAAAAAGATAAAAACACAGATAGAGATAGTTTCAAATCAGACTTAGAGGTCCACATTAAAAATAAGCCAAAATATATCACAGATTTGGAGCTTAATTTTTGGTCTAAGCCACCCCAAACGTGCTTTTAACCTTAACAGACATCAACTACTTGGAATGAGGTTTCACCAAAAGAAGCTGATTTTAGAATAAATATAATGTTTATTACAAATTTCTTAGATATAAAGCTGAAATTCGCTTTTTACCTTTCAATATCAAATATTCATCAAAATGAATTATCAGAACATTATTTTACTAATAAAAAAATTATTATAGTCTAAAGAAATAATGAACTTAGGCCTATAAAAACATGTACGAGGTGTTGTCTGCATATTCATGATATCAAAAGTTACATCCACGCTCGAGTGCATTGGAGCAGATGGAAAGAAGCAAGCCATATTCTTAAGAAGTCATCAAATGAGGAAGAGTAACACGAGTGGATGCAGCTATGATGTAAGGTAAGATCCCTTCTTCTCCAACATGGGTATAACTGAGAGTTTTTGGTATGTAAATACAAGAGCTGTGTCCTGTCTTTCAAATCTGTAACTGGTCAAGTTTTTGGGCCTAGGCTTTCAATCCGAGCCCGATCAAAATTCAAACCTCCAAAGCTGATATGGCTTGTAACCGAGTGAGATTTTTAACTTCAAAATAGTGCTATATTAAAAGAAAAAATTATTAGCACTTAATACTGATTACACAATAAACATGTAAAATTGAGCATACCCAATATAAACACGCACGACCTCAGGAGTATTCAGCACTTTGCCCAAGGACCACATTAACGCTCCATATACTCGCATAAGCTGTAATTGGTGGCCAACTAGTAGAATTAATTAACTTGAACGTACGTGATTTTCCTTGTGATAGTTGAGGAGTAACGAACAAAAAGAGGTGCATAAGAAACAACAAAACAATTCAATTCCTCTTACTTGCTGTGTATCAACTTGGTCTGCCTTGTTCAAAACCACACGTATTTTATCATCGTGACCTCGCAAAGATGCAATGACGCGTCTGAATTCATCACTTATATCAAGTTTGTGGGGATCAAACAAAAGCAGGATGAGATCGCACTTTGCAGCAAACCAAGATGTTACACCAGTAAAGTCATAGCTTCTTTGAGTACGTTGTTTTTCTCCTGATAACACTCCAGGAGTATCCACAAAAGTAATATGTTCCAGCAGCTTTTAGAATTCAAAACACGAATAAACTTTAGCAGGTACAAAAGAAAGCTAAGAATTTTCTCCTGGCGCTCTTAAGAAGCCAATTAAAACAAAGTCTCTAACTCACAGGATGTGGCATTTGAGAACACTCGAATTTTGACAGAAATGCAGTTCCAAAATTTGTCAGACCGCTAAATGGCATATCTGCTTGAACAGCAATTGTATTCCCTGGAACACTTCTTTCATCTGTTCCATTCTGTATCAAAAACAGTTCAGTAGTGAACACTGGCAGACCAAAAGATAAATTTACTAGCAGAAGCATGAAGAGAGAGAGAGAGAGAGAGAATAAAAAAGAACAATGTGATAGGTGCCAACACAGATTATGAAGCAAGAGAAGGGAAACTGAATTTGTAATTGAGTTACTGAATGAACTGGAAAGGAATTACAAGGTTGATGAGCATTCTAGAGGCTCATCTCTCTCCCTACTTGTCCCCAAATTCACCATGCCGTCACAGGCTACCCCCCATCCCTTTACCAAGAAAATCATTTTAAAATATCAAATGACATGTAGTATATAGAGTGGAATCAAATATCAAAAAGACAAAAATCTAGATGATTTTTTCTAAGTTATTGGAACTTATTCATGATTAGTTGCATGATAAGGCATTCAAAATAAGAAAGAAAAATCCGAAAGTACCATGACAACAACAAATCTATCTGTTGTAGGCTCTGGTCCAATGTGAGCTCCTGTGAAAAATAATGACATAAAAATGACAACCTAGTAAATGAAAAAAAAAAAAAAAAAAACATGACTCCACCCAAGCAATTGTTTATAAGAACGGGAAGAGAGCTGTTAACATACCTGGATAACCAGTTTTGAGCAAATGTTTAATAAATGTTGTCTTCCCAGTGGAGTACTGACCCAAAAGCATCACCATTGGTTTAGCATCAAAATCACTATTTGCCTTCCAACGAACAATGCAATAACAGAGAGTTAACCAACTACAAATAATTTTTTATGACAATAGATCATCAACGTTAGAAAAGGAAAATTATGATCAAATTCTATCTACCTGAAACTTCCCTGAATGAAGGAAAATGCAATACTTACCAGTAAGGGCGAAACAAAATCATTAAATTGGTAAGTAACTTCTAGTGGCTTCAGCTTCTGAACATACAATCTTTTCAAACCATCAATTATCGAGGTAACAGAGGCCAAGGATACCTGACACAGTAATTGAGAAGGAATCAAAGAGATATAAAAAATTAAAAATAAATAAATAAAAAAAAAAAAAAAAAAAACATGACTCCACCCAAGCAATTGTTTATAAGAACGGGAAGAGAGCTGTTAACATACCTGGATAACCAGTTTTGAGCAAATGTTTAATAAATGTTGTCTTCCCAGTGGAGTACTGACCCAAAAGCATCACCATTGGTTTAGCATCAAAATCACTATTTGCCTTCCAACGAACAATGCAATAACAGAGAGTTAACCAACTACAAATA
>CAIGRS010146775.1:0-10576 GCA_903798395.1 Fraxinus floribunda
TACATTTTTTTCAAAATTTATTTTAATCCACATATTTTCTAATAAAATAATATTATACGTAAATTCAACAAAAATTCTTACTTTTAATTATACTATTTTAAAATACATTTTTTTTTTCAAAATCTCAATAATATGAATCCCAAAGAGTCAATTTAAAATTATTGAGAGTGGCTCTGTTTGTTATCTATATAATATTAGGAAAAATGCATGTGTACAGAAAAGATTTCACAAAATTTCATCAGATGTGTCACATTGATGTGGGTCCCATTGTCAATAAAATATTTCAAAAAATGCAGGTCCCACCTGCATTTTTGTGGTATGTAAATTTGACAGATTAAAATTTTCTGTACCCCAAGAATGGTTCATAATATTAAGCCCTCTTTGAGCCCCATCATTTTAGAACAAACTTCGGTAAAAAAAAAAAAACGATTTTTTGGAAAATGTGTTGATAAAAATTAGTGAGAATTTTGAGTTTACGTACGTACGAACTTATTTATTTGAAGAATGTTTGATTAAAAATGAATTTGAAAAAAGAAGAAGTTAGTTTTAATGTATGAGAGTCGACATAATTCTATAATACCAATAGGAATTCATGTTACAAGCTTTGTGCGAGATTAGAGCCCGTTTGTCATGTCTTTTGAAAAGTTAGAAGGAGCTTTTAAGAATCAAATAGTAATTTTACCATTTTGTCCAACTCCAATATGGATGGAGCTAAAATTCAGCAATAGCTGATCTTCAACCTTTTTTTTCAAAGCCTTCTAGATTTAGCAGGGGGGGGGGAAGAAAATAAGTGACACTACTGGACCCACATCGAGTTGTAACTTGTAAGAAAAAATTAGTTTGACTTTTAGCCTTTTGCATATCTTTCTTTGAATACTACAATGTTACCTACTTAACTTTAGTTAAAGTAGTTTGACTAATATAATTCATTAGTTAAAGTAGTTCGATTTTGCTTTATAATTAGGTTTTTGACAAGTAAAAATTTTAGTTAGTTAAAAATGGGTCAACCTCACTAGCTAGACATTCCCTTCTATATAAAACTTGAGAAATAATTCATTATAAGTATCTTGACATGTACGAGTCGAGTTCATGGACCGAGTTCAAGTTTAATTTTTGATTAGCGAGCCGTCTCACAACTCAACTTCTTGACAAACAAGTCGAGTTCGGCTTAGCTTAGCCCATTGTCATGCCTACTAGCCCATGACATGTTACCAAATGCATAATGCATTGATATTTTTAGATCAGGTTGGGTCTACAAAAATCTTATCAATATTTACCAATCAATTGTTGACGGAGAACATAATATATTATTAATTTAATTCAATCTTATTTTATTATTGTTACTGAAGTTTGACAAAATATGATTACGTCCCTGGTTGACAATTATACTTTTCAAATTTTTTTTTTCTACATACTCATTTTCAATCATAGATTCAAATAATAAAATATCCTGCACGTAAATTTAAGATTTTTTCTACTTTTTAAATACACATTTTCTCAAAAATCAGTATTCAAAACTTTTTTTTTTTTTTCAAAAGTACGGTTCTCTAACGGATGCGATTTGGTATTAACTCTACCCAAACCTTCCAACCACTTTTTTAAAGGGATCAAAGAAAACTCAAAAGCGCGTTTTTCTTTATTGAAAACTTCCAAGTAATTTTGACATCATTAATTATTCCTCTCTTCTAGAAATAGGTCAATTCAAAGATGCCTAGATAAAAAGAAAAATAAACATATTCTCCCAAAAAAAAAGAAAAAAAGAAAATTCCATTGTGGTCACTAAAGAAAAATAGAAAATAATAAAAGTAACTTTGAAAAAGTTTTTCTATCAATGAATTTAAAGTAGACAACACAGAAAAGGATGCAAAGTTAATGACTTTTCTATCAATGAATTTAAAGTAAATTTTGTGATCTTTTCTTCACCTTTTGCCCATGGAATACATGTGGGTAGTTCTCTCTTTTCTCCTAGTGCTACCATTAATAAATTAATCTTTTTTTATATGAATATATAAATTAATAAGTTGAGATCTATTGTCTTAAACTAGTCATTTGATCTATCTTTTCGTACTTTTTTGACATATCGACACATCATTTATTTTTAGAAAATGAGAAGGCGCTAAGAATATGTAATGTTTCAAAGATCACAAAATTTATCAGCGTTTTCCGATATGTCAAAAATGTATCATAAATTAATAAGCAAAGAATTAATTAGATTAACTAGATGAAAAATAAATAGAAAGAAAAGTTGGAGCACCGGTCAGCACAAGTAGTCTACCAACATATTCATCAGTTTTGGTCATCCTTTCATACATCATATCCCATATTTTTCTTGACTTGTATGAAAATCCCTTCACCTATCCACTATTCAAACTTGTATATATATACCAAACTACCATTAGCCCCTCTCTCTTGTGGGGTGACTCGTATGGAAGCAGGAAAATACGCAACACCACAAAAAACATACTAAACTGTTTCTGCGTGTGTGACAGGGAAAGAGAGAGAGAGAGAGTATAGAGAGAAATCATGGCTGAGAGCATGATTGAGGTGGTTGAATACGGTGGTGCAACGCCACCAATGACCGCCACAGATTCTGCCTTACCGGTGGCTTCGGCCCCTCCCATGCAAAATCAGTACAATTCACCCTCTCTCTCTCGGAAGCCACTGCTTTCAATACAGCCTAATAATCCCAACAAGAGCAGCAATACTCCAAAAACTTCTCGAACTCCTAATTTCATTACACCATTGGGTAGCCCTATTAGGAGGGCAATCAAACTCACTAGGCTTGATCCTCAAGATGCTTGGCTTCCTATTACTGAATCAAGAAATGGGAATTCATTTTATGCTGCTTTTCATACTCTTTGTGCTGGTATTGGAATACAAGCACTTGTGCTTCCTGTTGCCTTCACTATTCTTGGCTGGTAAGTCATTCTTGAAGTTTTAACTCTTTCGATGAAGTGGTCCGATATGAAAAATTATGAACGTGCCGGACTTTTGACATAGCCTCCATTTAGACGTTGAATTCAGTTAAAGTCAAATATTAATTTCAATTCAAAATTCATAACTACTTCATTAATATGCACATATTTTATAGGACTCTCTACTATTCGTTTTTATAAACCGTATATAAATTTGGCAAATGATTGGCTTTAACCGGCTCTTCTATTTTACCCAAAGTTGGTTTGTCTCGTTGTGCACTTTTATTCAAGTAGAAAAAAGATGTGTTTCTTTGGCTCCTTTCTCCAACATTTCTACATTCCTTGGCTGCATGCAGGACATGGGGAGTTATATGTTTGACTGTGGCATTCCTATGGCAACTTTACACTTTCTGGCTTTTGACAAATCTCCATGAATCTACTGAAAATGGAATCCGTTACAACAGATTTCTTCAACTCTTTAGTGCTACTTTTGGTACGACAAAAAACAAATTGAATTTTTTTTTTTTAATAATGATTTGATTCATTTCCTTAAAACCATCAGAATCTATGACATTTTGCAGGAGAAAAAATGGGGAAAATCTTTGCCCTGTTCCCAATCCTGTACTTATCAGGTGGCACATGTGTCGCCCTAATTGTGGTCGGTGGCTCAACATCCAAACTCTTCTATCAGATAGTTTGTGGCGGCCATGGTTGCGTTGCAAAGCCACTAACCACCGTGGAGTGGTACCTGGTTTTCGCTAGCGCCGCTGTGCTCTTATCACAGCTTCCAAACTTGAATTCGATTGCTGGTGTCTCTCTAATTGGAGCTGTAACAGCAATAGGATATTGTACAATGATGTGGATTGTGTCTGTTACAGAGGGTAGACTCGATGGTGTGTCGTATGATCGAGTGAAACCAAATAGTGACACTGAATGGTATTTCGGCGTTCTTAATGCCCTTGGAATTATTGCTTTTGCTTTCCGAGGCCACAATGTTACAATTGAAATTCAGGTACACCTAAATAAATGTGCGGATTTATATAATAGAATAATCTTTTAAATGAAGCGATTACGATAACATAATATGGAATTATTTTTCATATGCAGGCAACTATGCCTTCAAGTGAAAAGAAGCCATCTCGTGTGCCAATGTGGAGAGGGGTCCAAGCAGCATATTTGATTGTTGCGCTATGCTTATTTCCTCTTGCTATAGGAGGATATTGGGCATATGGGAACAAGGTAAATTTACTCGCATTCTTCTTTTGACTTTTCCATATCGTCGTAGTCAAAGCTATTTGTCCTTTGTCATGTGCAATCTCATAATTGCAAGGAAAAATGGTACCACATGACTCGATATGTCAAAACAATATTTTAAAATAAAACATGGTAATTTTCAACAAGTCATTCAACAAGAAGGCGAATGAAGTGTAACCTTTGCAGTTGTTAAGAGTCCAAAAAAATGACAAAATCATTTATCCCCCGTCTATGAGCAATATTGGAAATTTTAATTTAGAACAATTGTTGATTGCTTCCTTACCCAACAATTAAAGTCGGGACTCGCTTGCACTGTATAGCGTTCCAAAAATTTGCTTAAAATCTAAAGACAACCACTCCCAAACAAGAGCTTAGATGTAAAATGAAAAAGAGCCCTGCTACTGTGACAGGGTTGGGGAAGCCCCTGTTTTTGGGTTGGTCCCCAACCCTGTCATAATAGCTTTTTTTCAACAAAAATGCTTTAATCAAGTTGACCCACAATTTTTTATGTTACAGATACCCGAAGATGGAGGAATGTTGGCTGCAATTTATGCCTTCCACGGGCGAGACACTTCACAAAGTATCTTAGGACTAATTAGCTTATTTGTCATAATCAACGCTTTGAGTGCTTTCCAAATCTACGGCATGCCAATGTTCGACGACATGGAATCTAAATACACGAGCAGGATGAAGAAGCCGTGCCCTTGGTGGCTGAGGGTAATTTTTCGAGTCATGTTTGGATATGGGTGCTTTTTTGTTGCTATTGCAATTCCATTTCTCGGAAGCTTGGCTGGTTTGATTGGAGGGATCGCAGTGCCTGTGACATTTGCCTATCCATGCTTGATGTGGATTAAGATTAAGAAGCCCGAAAAACATAGTCTGATGTGGTGGCTAAACTGGGGACTCGGGATTGGTGGTTCGTTGTTGAGCATATTATTGATCGCTGCTGGAATTTATGTTGTGATTGAAACTGGAATTGATGTTAGCTTTTTCAAACCTCATTGATTAGATACAATTTGGTGTATTTTTAGTTACATGTTATGAATGAATATTTAAGATATGTGACATATTGATTCTTGTACTTTAAATTACTTTGTTATGTTTCTTGAACGTTTTTCTTTTAATTGAGATATATTTATGGGAATAATTCAAGAATGCAATAAAAGTTTATTAATTCGAAACTTAATTTTAATCTTTATTTTTTTCAAAGCACATTTTATTTTTATTTTCTAAAGTTATTTTTTGCAGAATATAACCTTGAATTGGAAACTTTATGAAATACAACCCTGAATTCATAATTTTTCCACGATACAACCCTAAATCAAACTTTAACCAGTATAAAGCAGAAATGAAGCAAAAGAGAACATCATAATGGAGATGTTAACAACAACAAAATAAATCGATAGAATTCCCATAAAACAACAAAACAAACCTTAAAACTTAACACACACACACACACAAAAAGAAATCAACAGTAAATGTGAACGAGCCGTAGTTCGCGGCTTGAGTAAAACGGATCGAGATTTTTTTGGCCCAATCTGAGCTGAGTCAATGCTTTGCCCAAAAAAATGAGGCTAGGCTCGAGCCTTTCCTAGTTTGGTTGGCTCGTTTTTTCATGAATTTCTATTTTTATTTTTATGTTATTAAAGTCAATACAGCTGCCAAAGCTGCCTTTGAATTTAGATGTAGCTAGGTGCGGAACCACCCCATCGAAGTAGGGGGTCCTAGAGTTGAAGGAGTGTTGCACCCGATTTTTTTTTTTTTTGTTGAAATATTATCTGTTAAAATGAAGGAAGTTGGTACTTTGTGATGGAGAAAGGAAACAAATGAACATATATTAATGTACATTAATAACAAAAAATTCAAGAAACATTTTTCTTTTAATTGAGATATATTTATGGGAACAATTCAAGAATACAATAAAAGTTTATTAATTTGAAACTTAATTTTAATCTTTTTGTTTTTCAAAGTACATTTTATTTTTATTTTCTTAAGTTATTTTTTGCAGAATATAACCTTGAATTGGAAACTTTACGAAATACAACCCTGAATTCATAATTTTTTCACAATACAACCCTAAATCAAACTTTAACTAGCATAAAGCAGAAATGAAACAAAAGAGAACATCATAATGCAGATGTTAACAGCAACAAAATAAATCGATAGAAATCCCATAAAACAACAAAACAAACCTTAAAACTTAACACACAAAAAAAGAAAAAGAAATCAACACTAAATGTAAACGAGCCGTAGTTCGCGGCTCGAGTAAAACGGATCGAGCTTTTTTTGGCCCAATCTGAGCTGAGTCAATGCTCGGCTGAAAAGATGAGACTAGGCTCAAGCCTTTCCCAATCGGGTTGGCTCGTTTTTTCATGAATTTATATTTATATTTTTATGTTATTAAAGTCAATACAGCTGCCTTTGAATTTAGATGTAGCTAGGGGCGGAACCAGCCCGTCGAAATAGGGGGTCCTAGAGTTAAAGGGGTGTTGCCCCTGATTTTTTTTTTGAAACATTTTCTGTTAAAATGAAGGAAGTTGGTACTTTGTGATGAAGAAACGAAACAAAAGAACATAAACTAATGTACATTAGTTGAAAACTTACAAGATGGTAATGCCTTCATGGAGATATATCGGTAATCGACGATTATTTTCTGGCTGTTTACAATTCTACTGGTTCAAACTTCAAAATTAGAAGTTAAGACTTAGGCATATATGCATAATGCATTTTAATTCTTATAGCTGAATAATCCAAAATNAACATAAATTAATGTACATTAATAACAAAAAATTCAAAAAAACATTTTTCTTTTAATTGAGATATATTTATGGGAACAATTCAAGAATACAATAAAAGTTTATTAATTTGAAACTTAATTTTAATCTTTTTTTTTTTTCAAAGTACTTTTTATTTTTATTTTCTTAAGTTAATCTTTGTGGAATATAACCTTGAATTGGAAACATTACGAAATACAACCCTAAATTCATAATTTTTTTCACAATACAACCCTAAATCAAACTTTAACCAGCATAAAGCAGAAATGAAGCAAAAGAGAACATCATAATACAGATGTTAACAGCAACAAAATAAATCGATAGAAAGACCATAAAACAACAAAATAAACCTTAAAACTTAACACACACACACACACACACACAAAAAAAGAAATCAACAGTAAATGTAAACGAACCGTAGTTCGTGGCTTGAGTAAAACAGATCGAGCTTTTTTTGGCCCAATTTGAGCCGAGTCAATGCTCGGCCGAAAAAATGAGGCTAGGCTTGACCCTTTCCCAGTTGGGTTGGCTCGTTTTTTCATGAATTTCTATTTTTATTTTTATGCTATTAAAGTCAATACAGCTGCCTTTGAATTTAGATGTAGCTGGGGGCGGAACCAGCCCGTCGAAATAGGGGGTCCAGACTTGAAGGGGTGCTGCCCCTGATTTTTTTTTTTGAAACATTATATGTTAAAATGAAGGAAATTGGTACTTTGTGATGGAGAAAGGAAACAAATTAACAAAAATTAATGTACATTAATAACAAAAAATTCAAGAAACATTTTTTTTCTCTTTGAGATATATTTATGGGAACAATTCAAGAATACAATAAAAGTTTATTAATTTGAAACTTAATTTTAATCTTTTTTTTTTTCAAAGTACATTTTATTTTTATTTTCTTAAATTAATCTTTGCAGAATATGACCTTGAATTGGAAACATTACGAAATACAACCCTAAATTCACAATTTTTTTCACGATACAACCCTAAATCAAACTTTAACCAGCATAAAGCAGAAATGAAGCAAAAGAGAACATCATAACGCAGATGTTAACAACAAAATAAATCGATAGAAATCCCATAAAACAACAAAATAAACCTTAAAACTTAACACGTAAAAAAAAAAAAAATCAATAGTAAATGTAAATGAGCCGAAGTTCGTGGCTTGGGCGTGGCTCGTGTAAAAATTGATCAAGCTTTTTTTGGCCCAAGTTGAGCCGAGTTAATGCTCGGTCGAAAAAATGAGGCTAGGCTCGAGCCTTTCCAGTCGGGCTGGCTCGTTTTTTCATGAAATTCTATTTTTATTTTTATGTTTTTAAAGGCAATGCAGCTGTCGTAGCTGCCTTTGAATTTAAATATAGCTGTACTGCAACCTTTGAAGGCTTGAGCCTTTCTGAGCCGGGCTGGCTCTTTTTTTTTCATGAAATTCTATGTTTATTTTTATTTTTTTAAAGGCAATACAGCTGCCGTAGCTGCCTTTGAATTTAAGAACTCCTTTGGTAGAGATTAAAATCGGATTAAAATTGAAAAATTAGCCGGGATTGTTGACTTTTATTAGACGAGTGTAACTCAATAACGTCTATATTTTTAATTTTAATTGGTACCAGACGGGCTCTAAATGTAGCTGTACTGTTGCCTTTTCAAAGGCAATTATGGTTGCCGCTCGTGTTGGTGGGGCTGTTGCGAGTTGGCTCGGGCTACACTTAAAAATGAGGCTTAATTCCAACAAGCAGTGAGCCAAGTCAGCCCCACGGGCCGAGGAATTGAATTGACATCACTAATCAACAATAATGACATTCATTCTCCATGTCGGTAGCAGGATTGAATGCATCCATTATGTAAATAATTAAGTAGAAAATTATGTGCAAGTAGTTTTTTCCCCCATTATATTACATTGTCGCTTGTCAAACTTCTGTATCATACTCATTTGTCAAATTTCTTAATTCATAAACCCTCGGAATCCTCAAATGTGTGGAGGAAAAAAGTTAAAACATAATCGACAACCAAATTATTTTACAAACCCACGTCACACATTAACTTATTTGTCTAAAAATCGAACTTAGGCACAGTTTGATACACCTTATTTTTCATGAATTGTTTTTTTTTTTTTTCATTTTTCAACTTTTGTAGTGTTTGATAGGCAAAATTTTCTCCGGAAAATATTTTCCAACTTTCTAAATTTTCCACCTTTTTGAGGAAAATAAATTCTTGATGTTTTGGTTGGTATATATTTTCCAATTTTTTTTTTTGGCAATTGGAAAAAATTCTAGACACAACGGTAAATTTTTTTTATCACTTTTATTAACAATTTTTATGCAAAACAAAGTCAAACGAATGATATTCAATATAATAAATTTTTTTTTGGCAATTGGAACGAATTCTAGACCCAATGGTAGAAGACATTATCACTTTAATGAACAATTTTCATAAAAAAGAAGTCAAACAGATACCAAACTTTTAATATTTTCCATGAAAAATTATACGAATCAAACACAATTAATTACAATTCCCAGTAAAACAAATTCTAGGCAATTCAAATCCCTGTAATTCATTTTCTTTCCACCCAAATTCCACATTTGCAGTCAAACCGACCCTTAGTTATATTAAGCAAGTAGAAAACAATATCACTTTAATGGACAATTTCCATAAAAATGAAGTCAAACGGACACCAAATTTTTTACATTTTCCATGAAAAATTATACCAGTAAAAAATAATTAATTACAATTCTCAATAAAACAATTTCTAGACAAATCAATTCCATGTAAAACATTTTCTTTCCACACATTTTCCACATTTGCAATCAAACGGTGCCTTAATGTTGGAAAAAATTGGTTTTTATTAGTTGGTTTGACCAACTTTTGACCAATTATTTTAGTGGGTCCCGTTGGACAAAATATTTTTTTGACCGAGTGTGTTCTACTCCATGAGTAGATTAATATAGTGTATTCATTTTCTCAAAATCAATTTAGGGTGAATGAGAAATTAAGGCCAAAAGATGACTATTTGAAATTGAAACAAAAATTGGTGGGAAATCGAAAAAGTGACAATCCCATGTAGGAAAGTTGGAAGAATATAAATCATTTTATATTGCTAAAGTTTGGGACTTGGGTTTGGGTCCCCCAATGGGTACCAATAGTTTTTGAAGGGGAAAAAACCTACATGCTAGNAGAAATTAAGGCCAAAAGATGACTATTTGAAATTGAAACAAAAATTGGTGGGAAATCGAAAAAGTGACAATCCCATGTAGGAAAGTTGGAAGAATATAAATCATTTTATATTGCTAAAGTTTGGGACTTGGGTTTGGGTCCCCCAATGGGTACCAATAGTTTTTGAAGGGGAAAAAACCTACATGCTAGTAGATTAGGCCAAAGTCCACACGCGCGTCGCCGCCGTTCGACTGGTCTGTACAGAACAGGTCTGGAGGGTCTTGTAATTTGTAGTGCTACTATTACAAGATGAGGTTGTTGTATCTTGAGAGACGAGTGCCAGAATATGTTGCATCAGTACGGGGCATTATCGTTTTAAGGAGAAAAAGTCAAACTCTTGTCTTGATAATTTTATAGCATTCATTTTCACGACGTTATTCTGTCCAAATCAATTCACGATTATATCATTACTTGCCAACTTCCAAC
>CAIGRS010146815.1:0-13593 GCA_903798395.1 Fraxinus floribunda
ATCAATAAATAAATAGTGAACTGCAGGCATTTGCCTGCACTGGACTGTGAGTGGCTCCGCCCCTGTTGTACACAACCATCTGACATGTGTGTGGGGCTCACACACATGTGAGAGGGTTGTGTACCAAGTGTATAAGTATAACATTTCTCAGTTTAGTAATTGTTGGTATTCTAACCTCGGGAGGGGACAACTGATATAACTGACTAGATAAAAACTTGGGGCCAAAGAGGACGGAGGTGGGAAGTTTGTCCAGTCCATTTCCGAATGTTAATTGGCTGTCCATGTAATCCAGCTGTTTGTGGAACTGTATATAAGCCAAGAATTGTAATATTAGCGTTCAAGATTCAATGCATTATAGCCAATAAGGGTAAATAAAAGTCAATAATTTACACCTGCTTTCTCTCAATAATAAAGAAAGTGAAGATGATTTGCAAGTCATCACCTCTTGACGAATGGGAAGACTGTCAATATCAGGACCAGGCATGAAGGATGAGACGAAAACAGCAACTTCAATTTTCTGAGGGAACCTTTCCATGGCAAGAGATATGCAAAGTCCGCCAAGGCTATGGCCAACCAGAATCACCCTCTCGTCTGACGTCAAAGCCACCAAAAATTCCAGCAAAGGGTTGCAGTAGTCGGAGAAGAAGGTGAGCTCCTCCAAACGCTGAGGATGAACGCCTGCAGCTGCCATGTCAAGGGCTGTGACTCGGTGGCCTTTGGACCTTAGAAGAGTCACCACTTTGTACCAACACCATGCACCGTGGCATGCTCCATGAACCAGCACAAAATGCTTCTGTTTCTCACTCTTCTCCATTCTATTGCTCTTGGCTCTCTTCTCTCGGCTTTATTTAAGAGATCTATTTTAGCAACCTGTAGATTTATATATTTCTCAGTTTCTATCAAATGACTTGAATAGACGTGAGGACCATAATTGAAGGTGGCCATCAATTTCACAAAGTAATTGTGGTGTTAGACGTTTCCTAATGTGTGGTTTTGAATTTGCAAGTCCGTATTCAATGAAATATCATGCCACAAAGTGACAAAATGCACTACAACATTTTATAACATTTAAATATAGCATTTTTATGAATAATGCTATAAAATAAAAATAATTTTTGTCCAAATATATTATAATAGCATTTATTAAAAACGCAATAAATTTAGCAGCTCAAAAATACTTCCCTCCACATTTTACCCAAATATTGGCTCACACTTTTTATACCCTATTTTCCTTTCTTCCTCGTCGATTCATTCCCAAATTCTTTTCTTCAGCAAATCAGTTCTCCGCATCACTCTCTTGCCCACCAGTCTGCTATGAACGTGCACAAGAGCTCGGGATAATCCAATTTTCAAGGATTTCAGGTCACAATTTTTCCTTAATCTCTATTCCCTAGATCTTTTCTTTGTAGTTTCTCTACTAATTTGTTCACCTCGTGGCCATCGTGCTTGCTACTGTTGATAAGGTCCATTCAAATAAGAATTAGTCTATTTGTACACCAAGTTTAATTACCACTTGATTCTGATGGGGTTATCTTGCTTGGCTCTTCAAATAATGCTCATTTGGTACTTAATATCGATCGAGACTCTTCGTTGAGCAACTGCAACTAGAATTTGGATTTTTTTTTATTTTTTTTTTTTCCCATAATTCAAAAGATATGTTCGGCTTGAAACCTTTACATAATATAGGAAACTTCATACCATTAGGTAGAAGTAATTCCAGAGAAAAAATAACGATGGGAGGGGTAATGCAACAAAAGCATTTTGTTGCAACGCATGGTGTTGGCCATGGATCTTGGGTCTACTAGAAGCTTAAGCCCGTCATCGAGGTGGCCGGCCACCGTTTTACTCCGGTTGACATGGCTGCATCCGGTGTCAATGAGAAGAAACTCGAAGAGGTTCTCACATTAGATGAGCATACGACACCATTGTTGGAGGTTGTGGCCTCAATTCCCGAGAATGAGAAGGTGGTATTAATTGGACATAGTGGCGGTGGAATGGCGGCTTCCGTAGGCATGGAGAAGTACCCGGAAAAGATCGCGGTGGCAGTCTTCTTGAATGCAATTATGCCAGATTCTAAAAACAGGCCATTGTTCGTCTTGGAACAGGTAAATGTTATGCTAACAATCTTTAATATTACCTCACATTGCTATCGTTTAATATAGCAATTAACAGTTTTTTTTTTTTAATTACTCAAAAGTATTCTGCAAAGACTCCATTAGATGCATGGCTCGACACTCAGTTTTCAACTTGTGGTTGTCCACCCATAACACCATTGCTTGTGGGTCCGAAGTTCATAGCGTCCTCTCTTTACCACTTATCCCCAGTTAAAGGTACGTATGATTCCATCGTGTTTGTTGAACTGTCTAGTATTGATTGTATATCTCTCTGTCACTCCACTCTCTCTCAATGTTTACTCTTTCTTTCTCTTTTTCATTTGCTCATGCAGCTTTTAAAATTGTTTCCAGATTATTCTTGTAATAAACTAAGTCTAAACAATTTTAAACTAATGAGTATTAGCATTTATTTTCATTTAAGAAGTAAATTCAGCAAAATAGATAAATAGAATAGCATCAATTAAACTCAATTTATATCATAATTTGTTGAACTTATTAAAATTCTAGATAATTGCGTAAAGAAAATAACATCATCCGAAATGATTTATTTATTTAAATTTCAAAAGGGTTCAAATAAATCTTATTAGATTAAAATTTGAACATTTAACTCGGATAGTCCTAATCCGTCTCACCTCAAGTGGTCACCTCACATCTTCTAGCTTTCATCATTTTAAAATAGGGGAAGATACAAACAAACTCCATGCATATGATGCATGCTTATAATATGCATGCATTATTTGAAAATATATAAATTTTCTATTATGTATCCCATTTCTTTCATTGTTTTAAAAATCATTAACGTTCACATTGTGAGCTCGATTTAGTGTATCGTATAGTCATTTGCAAGGAAGTGTATAAATAGAAAAATCAATACATTTAATTTAAATACTTTTACTGTAGCATAAAATCTGTTACAAGAAATTAGACATCTAATTTTTCCCTATTAACGTAGTTACCATAGACTTTTAATTTATTAGGTTACTAAATTCCCATTATTGAATACCTAGTTATTATTTTTGATAAACTTACACCAAAAATGTGTCAAAAGAAAAAAAAAAATGGGAAGTCTTTAGGTACAATTAAGCACGACTAATCTTAAGTACAAAATAAAATATATTATATATTATATAATTAGTTCGAACTTAATAAAATTATAAGCGGGTCATAATTAAATTAAAAGACACATTAAGTGTCCATGGCGTACATATTATTGAAATTTTATGCATCTTAAGTTTTGAATTGCAAGGCACGTTGCTCGCTTAGAACATCTAAGGTACATTCCATTGCAACAAATATAGTTAGTCACGACAAAGATATTCCCATTTATTAATAATAATCAAGACAAAAATGATAATAATGAAAATTAAGCATGCAATGTTACAATTCCTACCCCTTAAATTAAATTTCGTCCTCGAAATTAAAACGTACCCAATAAATGTGGGTACTTGGCCTGCATCTCATCTTCGCATTCCCATGTAGCTTCTTCTATAGTATGATTCCTCCAAAGTACTATTACTATGCTTATCATCTTCCTTCAAATTTCCCTTTCAGATCTCTCTAATATCTTGATTGGTAACTCTCATAAGTCAAATCCTTACGAGGTTCCAATGATTCATAACTTAGAACATGAGAAGTATCTGAAATATATTTCCTCAACATCAAAACGTGAAATACGTTATGCACTGATGACAATATCTCAAATGGTCCGACGAAACAAGGACTCAACTTTCCTTTTATTCCAAATCTTATAACATCTTTCATGGATGCCACTCTAAAAAAGACCATGTCTCCGATAGCGAATTCTAAAGGCTTTCTTATTTTATCAGCATAGCTTTTTTGTCTACTTTGAGCAGTCTTAATTCGTTATTGAATTTTCTCAACCACCTATGTCGTTTGTTGAACGATCTCAGGGCCTAGTAATTTTCTTCAAGATTCAAGTAATAAATGTGCCAAATAACCAATATCTCCCAAAGAATCACCATCATAAACCAAGATCCGTCAACAATAGGATTTAGGGTTTCCTCCAACCGTCATATCTTTACTGATCTGATTGTGAAAATTAAATAGCCAATAATGGCTCTAATACCACTGTTATAACTCGAACTCTTAAATAATCCAAGAACGCAAATTATCCCTCACAAATTAAAATATCAATAATGAATCATCGGCATCAAAGAATCGATGGTTTTTTGGGTTCAAAACAACATTTTACCCTTCTGTATACAAAGAAATTCACAAAACTCTAACCCTTAAAAGCATACAATGCATCTACATCAATTCAATGGACCATGACTAAACTAGCTGATCTCAACCCTAAACCCCTATTCAAAGAATCACACAGATTCTATGTACACAAAGATTCACCCCAAAGCCAGAGATTTAGGGAATTCCACAAAATAGACGAAAAACGAGAACGAGAAGAGACTCAGAGTGCAATCACTCAGGTCCTTTTAAATATAGCCCCTCATTACCATTGATCTCAAGTGAGGACCAAACTGTTCAGAGCAGAACACACGTGTCACCTTCTATTAGACTCGAGTGTGGGCCTTTTCATTTTGTGTTGTTGGATTAATAACTAAATGGGTCAAGCCCATATTTCATCATTTCCCAATGGACTGAACCCCTTTTAAATGAGATAATTACATAAAGGGAACAATACATATCCCATGTCTTTAGTTTCCAGCATTTCAAAATTAAAAGAAACGTTTCCAAAATTCAGAAATCAGGTGATAAATGAATATATAATATATAATATATAAATAGTATATAAATAGTATATAATTAAATACAGCATGATTGAATATAAATCCTGAAATCAAGCAATCAGTTACATTCTAACAGAATTTTCCAAAAATCAGCATCTCTTCACTTGAAACAGGCCAGACATATCAATATGGCACAATTCTTCCTGATTTCGACTTGCTGAAACTACAATCGAAAAAATTGTTGTTTCCGACGGTCACAACAGTAGTATCCAAAATCTGTGCAATCCTCTCTCTGGAAAGAAGCCGGAAACTTCTAAGGAACCCTCACTGCTTGAATACCAGGCATCTATGCGAGAGATCTCCATTGTCACTCCAGCTTGAAATCGGGCAAGTTCCCTTGAACTGGACAAACTATTTTGTTACTTGTGTCCTTGATCAGAGCACACAAATGTGACTTGTGACCCGTAGTAAGTGTTCCCAATTTTGTGACCCGATCACGTGAATGTGACCCGTTCACACAATTGTGTGTCCTGTATTTGTGTAAATAAATATGTGACCTATGACATATTCTCATGTAACTGAACCCTGTGACCAATGCAAATGAGACCGCAGCAACATGCACACAACTCATTGACTTGTGGCCTTTTTCACACATCTGTGACCTGTATCGTGGACCCATGAATCGATGAATTGTGATCTCTAACCATAAATCAAAATCCTGTGATCCAGTCCTCCGAAANAATGCAAATGAGACCGCAGCAACAGGCACACAACTCATTGACTTGTGGCCTTTTGCACACATCTGTGACCTGTATCGTGGACCCATGAATCGATGAATTGTGATCTCTAACCATAAATCAAAATCCTGTGATCCAGTCCTCCGAAACAGAATTTGAAATAGGAACACAGATTTGTGACCATGTGATGAATGTAGACAAAGATGTGTCCACAGAGCAAACCTATCACCATAGCACCCACACCAAACTCCAGCAACACCACACAACCGTCGCATACTTTCCCTTCCCCAGCCTGCACACAACCAGCTCGCCACCACACAACCAAGGAACAACAGCTCTACCAACAGAAAGAATGCCAGCTACCATCACAAAAGCCGCCACCAAAGCACAGAGAAATCTTACCGGCGGCTTCGTGCGGCCTCGTCGGTGCTACATCTAGCTTTTTGGACGATGATTCACCTTGGCCGGCGACTCCAAATCTAGCACACAAACCACCGCCAACACCACACAAAAGCCGCCACCAAATGGTGCACCGTCGCGCAGCAAAGGAGAATCTTTGGAGAGTTTAAGTGACGTCGCCGATAAAGAGAGGAGGGCGGCGACCGTTGTGGGGATCCATTGGAAGAGATAGATATAGATATAGATATATATATATATATATTCAATTACAAATGAATTAGGGTAAGGATCAATTTATGATATTTAGGAAGGGGCGAGATTTAAGGTGTGTAGTGATTCTAAGCAATTATAGAAGATGCAATTTACTTATTTAAAATTCTCTCTCCAATCTTCAAGTAAAAAATTCTTTTTTATTATTCCTAAAAACCTAATTAGTGAAATATCAAAGTTAAATCCGAAATTATGAAAATGGAAATCTAAAATCAGGGTTAGGTGTAATTTCCTCTTACATAAAACCAACTGTTTAGTTTCAAGTTTTTGAAAATCGGGTTTAAACTTTATTTAATCAAAAAAAAGAATGGGATAATTACATGAATCAGCTGTTTAGTTTCAAGTTTATGAAAATTAGGTTTTATCATTTTTAATTGATAATGATATTATAAAATTAAAATAACTTATATACCCTCCCTACTACCTACCCCCACCAAATTTATTTTAAATATGAAATCATAAATCTATCCAAACCTAATATAATCTATTTCATTTATCTCATCTCAACATTTTTCCCAACCGGTCGCCGCCTTCACCGCCACCTCTTTCCGCCACCGCCACCGCCATCGCCACTGCCACCGCCTCCGCCTCCTTCCCCCCCTCCCTCCCTTCTCCTCTCCCTCCCCCTCCCTCCCTTCTCCCCCTGCCGGACGCTACCACCACCGCATTGACGCTGCCGTTAACAGCAGTGTCGCAACGCTGCTGTGGCTGATGGGTGGGTGTGTGGAGGTCTTCAATGCGGTGGTGGATCTACTGTGGGTTTGGCTGTGAACGGGGCGTGTGGTGGATCTGTGGTGATGGTGGTGGTGGTTTTGGATTTGGGGTTTTATACTGATTGTGGATCTGTGATTTTGTGGTTGGTGATTGTGCAGTATCGATAATTGTGGATATGTGGTTAGTGGTGGAGGTGGTGTTTGGGGGTTTTTTGTTGGTGGTGGGGCATGTGGATTTGGTGATGTTGGTGGTGGATATTGGCGGCAGTGAGGTGGTTTTGCGGTGAATCCCAAGATTGTCATGTTGTTTGTTTGCGGTCGATTAGATTTGGTGACGGCGATTTTGTTGTTGGTTGTGTGCAGTGGCTGTGGGGGCGGTCGTGGGTGAGATGAGATGAGTTGGGGATGGGTGTCTGTGACCTAGAAATTATGACTGTGACTCACTGTAATGGAGCTGTGACCAGTAAAAGTTTTGATTTTTTTTCAATTTGTGACCTTTAAAAATTTTAATTTGTTGTTGAAAAATAACATGTGACCATAAAATTTTTGATTTATGACGGATAGGTGTCTACGACCTAGAAATTGTGATTATGACTCACTATAATAGAGTTGTGATCGGTTAAACTTTTGATTTTTTTTCAATCTGACTTGTAAAAAATTTTAATTCGTAGTTGAGAAATAACATGTGATCATAAAATTCTTGATTTGTGATCTATGAATTTTTTGATTTGTAATCTCGAAATAATATGTTACCAATTAATTTGATAAGTTGTGACCTGAAATTAATTTTTAACTAATTAAGAAGATATCTGTGACCATAAGTTTTGACTGAAAATTAAATTTTAACTAATTAATAAGATATTTGTGATCAAATTGTATATAACTGTGATCTTAACAATTGTCAGAATTGGAGCAGTCGTCGAAATTAAACAGCAGTAGAACGGTCATCGAAGTAGTCGTCGAAATTAAACGTGATCGAAGAACAGTTGCTGGAGTAGTCGCCAGAGCGGTGCGGTGGGGTGGGATGAAGTGTGTTAATTATATTATATTACATTTAAATATTTAATTTAATATAATAATTGTGGAATATAATTAATTAATTCATGAAAAATCTGTTTTTTTGTAATTCTAAATATTGGGGCTGATTTTTTTATATTGGAACAGATAAAGCTGAATTTTTTTCCCTTTTAAACGGCATCACAGCCCCAACAGTCACAGAGACGAGGTCGAGATGTTGCTGGAGGGGTTGGAGGTCGTCGCAAGGAGTAAGCGGGGTTGTGTGGCTGCAGTGGAGAATCGTGAAAAGAGGTTATATGGTTTGCAGTACATCCCAAGGTATAATTTGGCTGATCATTGGTACTTTTTCTGGTTATTTATAAAAATTGTTTCTTTTTCTAATGATGCATAGAATGATGTGAGTTTTAATCTTGTGACTTTAATTTTTGTGGTATTAGTTTGTGGATTGAAGTAAAATCTTGGAGTATTGATTTGAAATATACTTGTGAAATTAAATCTTTGTAATTAGCATAAGCATGGCGGTGAATGGTTTCTGAGGAAAATGAGGAACGATTTTTTTTTTTTTTCTTGGCTGGGGCAATTCTAGTTTACCTTGTTTGTCATGTATTCTCATTCTCATTAAAAATTTTAAAATTTAACAGTATCTTCCTTTAAGTCGAGGCAATTATTATTTCAGTGAGTATTCATGTCCTCTTTTCTCTAAAATTCTTCTAGTTTCTAGTTTTTTGGTTAATCAATGGATTTTCACAATTTCTTTGCAAGTTTGATTATGTCCCAACTCAAAATGTATGCGTCTCTCTTAAGCTCATTGTTTGGTTTGAACAGCTGGTTTGGGATGAATTGGAAGGAGAGAGACGAGATTAATGCCTTTAGAAGTTAAAATGGGCATGTTTGATTTTAATTTCTTTTTATTATTATTAAAAATGAATATTTCCTAGTAGACAGGTTTCATTGCCCCGTGTATTGCCATATATGCTGACTATGGTAGTCGAGACTATGAATAGCAATATTCTTGTAGATACAATTCAATTAGCATCCAATATCTAGCAGCACACACATCAAATATACATACCCAAAAAACAAATCAAAATCTAGCAACCAAATAGTAAGCTTTAGATTCTACAAATGCTAAAAACAACATAAATCCATTCCTATGGAAATAGCAAAACAATCATCGTTGTCGACTTTTCTTTTCATCCTATGATTTCCTTTGCATCACATCTGGTTATTGAATTAGGGTGAATAAATTTTAAAAACGGATAAATTCGGTTCTATAGTTGGGCATTCACGGTTTCAGTTATATAACTAAAATTCTGGAACCCTATTGATTCTTGATTCTCCTTTTTTAGAAATGACCTAAACCTCCAATTCAGATTCAAAAGGTCTGATTCTGGTTAAAATGCTCATCACTAATTTAAATATAGGGATTAATTATATCAATAAGATAGTGTAACGCGGCATTTCCACCAAACATTCTTTGATTGCTATCACTGAGTTAATTTGTTGCAGTGTATCAATAAGACAACATAAAAATTGAGCTTCATTGATTTCCACCAAACATACAACTTTCTGTCTCTTGGGTTGTCCATCCTGTCGAGGAAATCTCTGGTTTTTAAACCTTGGCTTCTTTTGCTGTAATATTAATTACCAGGTGGATGCTAAATTCATTACAGAATATATGCCCCCTGCATGCCATCAATCAAGAAATATGTCTCAGGTCAATTAATTACCAGTAGCTTCCGCCACTATGGCACTGCATGAATAGATATAACAGAAAGGCCTGGCCTGCTATAACAGTGCTATGATCACCAGTCTTAAATACTTGCACAGATCCGACCGTTGACTAATAACTAGCTCTGCTATGCGAATTCTTCGTCTGCTGGGTTCATTATTGGCTTAGCTTGCTTGGCTTAACACCCTCTACTTGTGCCTTTGATAGAACAAGGAGTTGCTCATTTAGACATAATTACTGTAAAAAAGTGGCTGAATGGCATAAAGTTGAATTATTTTCACAAGAACAAGCTGCACAACAAATTGAAATTATTTATTCTATCAACAATTTCTTCTAGAGTCACAGGCGAAGACAACATAACAATAATGTGATCTCAAATCAGGAATTTACGTCCTAAAAAAAGGAAAGAAATTGGTATTGTAATCAGTATTTTTCTGCTATCTCTTGCAGGAAGGTACACAGTTCTCGTGGTTTAGAGAACATAGCCATGTGATCTGCACCAGGAATCATTTTCACCTCATCGCATGGAATATTTTCAATCACCCACTTCTGGAATCCCTGCTTTATACTATTTTCATTTTCACAAATCAAATAAACACGCGGAACTGAACCATAGTTTTCTTTTGAAAGAGCTATTTCTTTCTGAAATTCTGGTCTATGGTAGAAAACTACTGGTCTCATCAACAAGGTTGCAAGAGACATATCCTGTTAAAATCGAATTCAAAAAATTAGGACAGAAGTTTCCTGTGTCTAGGCATTTCAATTTTCAAATACAGCAATGGCATATATGCTCGACTGAACAGGACATGATGGGAGAGAATTAAAGAAAAATGCATGCATGCTTATCATTGCATATGTTTGTGACTTGATAGTGATTCATGCATTACAATTGAGACTAAGAGGGTTGCTAGTGGCATACGATGTTGAAAGATCAAGCATGAAACATACAAAAGTAGTGCAAATACACGTACGAGATTTCTGTGTACATTAATCGACCATAATTTAGTAAATGTTGGTATTCTAACCTCAGGAGGGGACAACTGATAAAACTGACTAGATAAAAACTTGGGACCAAAGAGGAGGGAGGTGGGAAGTTTGTCCGCTCCATTTCCGAATGTTAATTGGCTGTCCATGTAATCCAGCTGTTTGTGGTACTGTACATAAGCCAAGAATTATGCTATTAGCATTCAAGATTCAATGTATATAGCCCATCAGGGTAAAAACATTCAATTATTTGCACCTATTTTCTTTCTATAAGCCTAATATTTATTCTGTTCAAGAAAGAAAGTGAAGAGGATTTGCAAGTCATCACCTCTTGACGAATGGCAAGAATGTCAATATCAGGACCAGGCACGAAGGATGAGATGAAAACAGCAACTTCAATTTTCTGAGGGAACCTTTCCATGGCAAGAGATATGCAAAATCCACCGAGGCTATGGCCAACCAGAATCACCCTCTCGTCCGGCGTCAAAGCCGCCATAAATTCCAGCAATGGGTTGCAGTAGTCGGAGAAGGAGGCGAGCTCCTCCAAACGCTTAGGATGAACACCTGCAGCTGCCATGTCAAGGGCTGTGACTCGGTGGCCTTTGGACGTTAGAAGAGTCACTACTTTGTACCAACACCATGCACCATGGCATGCTCCATGAACCAGCACAAAATGCTTCGGTTTCTCACTCTTCTCCATTGTCTTGCTCTTGGTTCTCTATTCTCGCCTTTAATTTAACAGATCTGTTTTAGCATCTGTAAATTTACATGTTTCTCAGTTTCAATCAAATGACTTAAATAAAGTGGACTTGAGCGTCATAATCTGGGCAAGACGTCAATTTCAGTCATTTTAGCGTTGGACGTTTCCTAATACGCGGTTCTGTATTTTCCAGTCCCTCTGTTCAGTGAAATGTCCAAATTAAATTTACTTTTCGAAATTTCTTTGATAAAAAAATCAATTTTTTTACAATCTATCTGTTTTGAGAATTTCTTTTTCAATAGATACCATAATCAATTCATTTAACATTTCTTGGGTCATTGTTGGAACACTACTTCGAATATGGCTCCTCATAATGTCTAAATGCAATTTTGTTTATCACTGATGTGTAAATGCAATGATACGCGTTCTAAATTAATATCATGTTGTTCATTTCTATTTTCTTCATTCTCCAAATTTTCTTGCTCGTGATCCATTATCTTCACTTGAACCTTCTCATTTTTAAATTCTTCATCGACCAAATCTCAAGTGAACTTTCATTTTTATTATTAATATTACTATCAAAAAACTTGTCCATCTCTCCTTGAGATTAAATAAACTTTTCTTTTATTTTTTTTTATTAATATTAATATTGCTAAACAAATACTTTTTAGGAGACATATTAGAGAAATACACAACACAAATACAAGATCAAACTTTAAATTAGTTGAGAAATAATCAAACCTGGTAAGAGATATGGATCTTGACAAGAAAAATATCACAAATTAAATGTATCAAGAAAATTAACATATGGATCTTCAACATTTAAATTCAAATAGAGCTTATTCATATAAAAAAAGGCATAAATTCTTACCGAAATTACTTTATTCCTTGTTCGGTTGATAAATACATATATAAGGGTAGCTCGGAGTTTGAAGAGAGACCTTTTGCTTTCTATAGAGTTAAGAAAAAGAATACGGTGTGTGCAAGATAAAGGGGTAAAGTAGGTAGGTAAAGGTGTCTAGCATTATCCAAGAAAGTAATGGCTTTTGTGATAAGTTTTAGGTTTGAACATTGTATTTTATATGAATAAATCTAAGTGTATTAACATTGGTTGACAACAATAGTTGACAACGATGTGTTGTTAAAATTTTAGTATGTGATGTAGAAAACAGTTTTTTAAAATGGACGGATATGATGATGTCAAATATGATGTTGTTAACTAACGTTGTTAATCAATGTTGTACATGTAGTATGATTTATTTTATATCACCGATGTTAAAGTGTCGATATATGCGACACTAATATGACATTAAATAAGTCACATAACTAGCATTATTATGAATACTTATCACATCAAGCCACCTACACTGATGTTGAAGTACCATTAATGCTAATTAGCGTTATTTTTTAGGTTTAGTGCCGTCTAACGTCACGTTTTTGGGCCATTTATCCTGAGTTTTTTTATTTATTTATTTTCTCTTCTACTAGCCAATTAACATTGAATACTTATAATTAAGTAATTTCATCAAATAAGATAAAATATCGAATTCCCATCCCCGTACTACAATATTTTATTTACCCTCACCTAAATGAGGCATTAAGCGATCACGTATTCCGTCAATAGTCAGAACGCCACTAACTTTAATTCTCCTTTTTCTCTCATCTGACAAATAATTTATACCCATTTGTAACAAAGAAAATGACTCCTACGCATAATCAGGGACGGAGCTAGGGGGCGATCGTCTTTCCAACATTGTCCGCTGGTACACTATTCCTAGTTAATTTGTAATGTATTTTTCAGTTTCGCCCCCCCAAAATTTTGACTCGTCCCAAAATTTTAAAATTTTTTATTTTTTTTTCATTAATAAATATTGAACAAATAACTTACACTTTAAAATGCAACCATACAAAAATTTTAGATTTAAACAAAAGATCCAATAGTTACTTAAATAAATAAAGGGGTACTTACAAAAATACCCTTAAAATTAGAGATGTTTTAAAAAATACCCTTAAAATCATATGAAAAATTTTTAGAAAGTAAAAAATACTGTGTAAAATAAAAAGTGACACAATGTCACTTTTTTTTATAAAAATGACACAAACTCAAAAAAAGTGACAAAACAATAAAAAAAAGTGACGCACACTCTAAAAAGTGACATAAACTCAAAAAAATGACACAGACTCAAAAAGTGACAAATACAAAAATAGTACCATTCATTTAG
>CAIGRS010146831.1:0-25262 GCA_903798395.1 Fraxinus floribunda
ATTTGTATTTAATTGGAAATTTTTGATTTTTTTTTAAAAAAAATACAAACGGGGCAAGGTTCCGCCTCGCCCCACCCCGCCTAAGGTGGGGCGGGGCGCGGCGGGAAGGGGGATTGGCGGGGCGGGGCGGGGCGAGGGTGCCCCGCCCCGAACCCGCTCCGTTGCCATCACTATCTCCTGTAGTACAACAGTGATGCTATTTTGCACTAGTTTAGGAGGCATCATTTATGTCGTTAAATCGTAGATTCAATTAAATATAAAGATTTATGATCCATTTAATATTAGAAAGTTGTTGACCTCAAATAACGTAACGCAAATGTGGCCAACAGATGTTGGACCCACTCACGTCTATTCAAGCAAAATTTCGACACTTTTTAACCGAAGGACCGGTGAAAAGGGGAGAATGCGTGAACACGGGAGATGCTTTACTGCGCGAGACATAAATGTCCAGGTATCGACAATAGCAATTAGAATGATTGCACTAATAAACAATCACCAATAAAATGTAAATAACTTATGATTATTTGGAACAATCACCAATAAAACATTAACAAATATGGAACAAGCAAGAAGTTTTCTTGAGAGTATTTGTCTTTTGAGTATTTTTATATATTAGTATTCAAATAACTATCTAAGATCCAAAAAAAGTCATTTTCCATTTACAAAGATCACCTATTTATGTGTGGAGAGCTTCGGCTTCTTCAGTGATTTATTGCAGCGCTTCGACTTACAACTTGATGCTTCGTCACATGAACTTTAGTTTTTTTTTTTATTTCTTAGCTTTTGACCACTTGAGTTTTTGTTGACTTTCCTTTTTATGTGAACTGCGACGTGGCACTTTAATTGTAGCCTCAATAGCGACGGAGGTAGCAAAAGCATTATTGATAGTACAAATATATTTCATTTTTTGTTCAAGATATTTTTGTATTTTTTTTGTGTTTTCATTTTCATTTTCGCTCTTTTTAGTTCGGGAAAATTAGTCAAAAATAATTAAAAACCCTCCAGGGATATAAAACCTGACGCCACCGTTTTTCAATTCTCATTCTCCTCGTTCTCCCGAAGGCGCAGAAGCATAAAATATTTCTCCCAGAGGTTCGAATTACCGTTCCTGTTTACCTAGTAATTGAGTTTTAATTATCCTTAAAACTAGGGTTAGAAATTGTTTTGTTTTCTTTTTTTTCAATTTTATTTGAATAACGAAACGAAAGAGGAAAATACTACTGCCGTTTTCTATGTTTCCTCGAAATTCTCTTGTTTTCAGCTGAAATTAATTTTGAAATATCTACTCTTCCAGATGCTTGAGAATTAATCATCTAAAATTATCTAAGTTGTAATTTTATTTTAGATTTAACATGATTTTGGGTTTGTATAATTATCTTTCATTTATTTTACGCCTTGATCAAAAGTCTGAATTTTGTATTTTTATTTTTATTTTATGATTGTTGACAAGCAGAAACGATTGGTTTCTTCAATTTTGGATTAATTTGTGAAAACCAGCTGTTTAATTTTTGATCTTTCCCTTTGAGTGCTCTGTGTATGGACATGACTGTTAACTAGTCTCGCTTGTTAAATGATTGGATCTGTTTGTTTTAAATAATTAAATTAATTTTTAGCCCTCGTTTGGCCCAATTAAATTATAATTCATTTTTCTCCCTCTTCCAATCAACTATTACATGTAAATCCAAAAACTTTTCGTTCGTTTTTAACCACACATTCTCCAAAAATATTACTATTCCTCTCAGAGGAATAATGGGGGCAAAACGGGCGCTTAGGATGCTTTTCATGGTTATGCTAGGTTTTATGGGTATAGCTATCTTTGTTTTTGGGCTAATTATTAATGTTATGATAATTAATCGTTTTTTAGTCCGATTAAACTATGTTGTCTTGAATCATGTTATTGCTGTTAATTACTGATGTGCTTTTGTTATTATCTGATCAAGTTATGCTGATTTCAGCTATGTTATCTCAGTTGCGTCACATGTAATAAATAGGGCAATCTTTTTTCCTTTATGTTCTCTTAAATTAGAAAAAAGAATTGATTGAATTATTGCAATTGAGGCTGTTGAGTTGAAGTGAATTACTTCGTGGAATCAAAGAAGTGCAGATGGTATGCCTGTATCTGATGTCCTAGATTTACTTATTATGAAATGGTTTTTACATTCTTCTTTTTATACAATGATTCTTACGCTTTTCAAATATTTTTATTCTTCAAACAAGAATTGTATTTACTAACTAAACTTCTGGGCGGTGGATGCTATAGTCTGAAGCTCCATGTACTCAATATCAAGTCTTGGGTTTAATTGATCTCATTTGCAAGGAAAACTAATTCATACCTTGTCATGTGCGATAATCTTCATATTAGTTAGTGCTTCAAAAGGTTCATGCACAACACCTGGAGACTGATGTCCATAAAAGTTATACAATGCGCCTCTAACATACTGTTTAAATGAAAATCTGAAATTGGAGTGATATCAGTTAGTCAAGTCTAGGGTTAACATGAATTACTTATAGTAATAGCAATGTCACTTGGAAACTCAAAGATGTCAAGATTCTTGTTGTAATTTGTTCAAGTGTTATCAATTCCTTAACCATAAAATCAAGTCACATTATATGGTCAAGTTTGGTTTCATTTTTTTCACATGTCGTTTAAGATTGCCCTATAATCTTAATTCTTGGATCTATTGGCACGCCAAATTGATGAAGTTGACAAAATTTCTAGTATTGGCCTTTTGGTTGAACCAATAGATGGCTATTTAGGTGGCTCCTTTCTATACAAAGGGCGTCATCATTGTAATGAGACTGTAAGGGGTGTATCTCAAAGTGCAGTCTCCCATTTAAGCATTTTTCCTTTCATTTACACACTGGTTGCACTCAAGTTTTTAAAAACTCGATCAGCTTTTGCACGTAGACATTGTACCATCACTATGTTGCTGTCGAATCTTGCCTGCTATATTATGCTTTTTTTTTTCATAAATAATTTCCTTTTGTTTCAGTTTTATTTATGTCACTTATTTATTCTAATTGTGTTGTAAATTAAGATGGCTGGAAGAAATCGCATTCCTCGTGAATCTTTAGATCACCGGCACGGTTACCCACATGGGGGGCCTGTTGTTCGGGGTCCCTTGCCCCGCGTCATGCCTCACCCTGCCCTATTAGAGGAAGAACTCGAAATGCGACATGTTGAACTTCGCCGGCTTTTGGGTGAAAACCGGAGAGTGATAGAAGATCGGGTTTCTCTGGAGCAAGAATTAAATGCTGCTAAGGAGGAGCTTCGTCACATGAATCTTGCCATTGCTGATATTCGTGGAGAGCAAGATGCTCATTCAAGGGAGCTTGTTAAAAGGGGTTTGAAGATGGAAGCTGATCTTCGTGCTACTGAGCCTCTGAAAAATGAGGCCATGCAACTTAAAGCTGAAATTCAGAGGCTGAGCACCATTAGGCAGGATTTATCTGCTCAGATTCAGACTCTCAGGAAAGATCTTGCTAAGTTGCAGGCTGATAACCAGCAAATTCCACTTTTGAGGGCAGAGATTGATGGATTGCATCAGGAGCTTCTGCGCACTAGGTTTGTGTCTATTTCTCCTGTTTAAAATATATGAAATGATGATTGTCTAGAGTAGAAACTGCTGTGTGATTGCATGGATCAACTCCTCATCTGCTTGAGTTTTGTATTTGATTTTCAGAGCTGCTGTTGATTATGAAAAGAATGCAAAGATTGAGCTGATGGAGCAAAGGCAGGCAATGGAGAAGAACTTGCTGGCCATGGCACGTGAAATTGAAAATCTGCGTTCCGAGCTTGCTAATTCTGATAGTAGAGCGAAGGGTGCAGGTTGGTGCTTTCTTATTTAGCGCTTCATCTTTTCTTTGTAAGGTTTCTTTACCTCCATGGAAGTGATATTATAGTTGCATAGATTAACTGGAAATCACGTTAAATTGCAATTTCCTTCATCTCCTTTTTCAAGGCATATGCTCATGCATGAGTATCTTGCTTGATTTCGTTTACATGTATTCACGAGTCATTTACGACTCCTCTCTCCACATTGTCAATACTAACAAGATCTATTTCTTATTTCTCCTTTGAAGTGTTACGTTGTAGATTCGCTTTTCTTTAAACATTAGTATTTTTAATGGATATATGAAGCCTTTTTTTCTATTTCCTACCTATGAGTATGATCTTGTATTCCTTTGGCCTGAACTGAATTTTGTCTATTTTACATAAAATTTACTCCTTTTTCGGTTTAGAATTGTACTGCAACCCAGGCAAATCTGATAGATATTTCTCTCAGACATGGGCACTTTTGGTTCCTGAAATCCATGATATACTTATTTTGAGCTGGTTATCCTATTGAGAAATGTTGGATGAATTATCCGGTATTGCTCTGGAATGTAGGCTTCCTCTACGAAAAAGTAGAAAACCACTGGTTGAATCTTTTTTATTTCTTAGTGTTCCAAATGTGAATCTCAAGCTTTCCATGAAACGTTGGAGCATGTTATCTTTCAATTATTTTTAACCTTGATACTTTAGCTTCTTATTTGTTGAAAATTTTGCAAATTGTCAAGTGATGCATACTAAATACAAATTGCTTACTTGGGTAATCTTTCTTCAATTTTTGAGGACTGTTTTATCTTCCTAACTTTTTATATTATTTGCATATGCCTTTCTGCTACTTAATACTCGTTAGATGCAGTTAGCCAGTAACAAAAAGAAGTAAAGTTTCTTGTTTAACATGTTGATCAGATACCCAAGACTCTGTCAGCTCTCGCAACTAAATTTAATGCGTAAGGTGTATAATTTAATGAAGTGTTTGAGATAATGAACATTATTTCTATCTTTACCTTAGTCTTTTTGTATAAAATGCCAGAAGTTATTGGTTCATGATTAGCTAGTTAAGTTGTGAGAGAGCACATCTTCGATAAGTGACAAGAGAAGGCATTTAAACCTGGCAACTTCAACTCGTCTGCTCACACATCATTTTAACTGGTGATGACTGATGGTTGGGAATATTTGTTCTGGTAACATTGTAAGAATTACTGATCATTGAGATGCTGGGAGAAACTCTGCAAGATGTTTTTGTGTTCTCGTGCCCGTAAAAATTGTTCGATTGCTTGATTGCAAAATATAGATTAAATTTAAGAAGTCAAATGTGATTA
This sequence comes from Fraxinus floribunda, assembly GCA_903798395.1. Taxonomy (NCBI): domain Eukaryota; kingdom Viridiplantae; phylum Streptophyta; class Magnoliopsida; order Lamiales; family Oleaceae; genus Fraxinus; species Fraxinus floribunda. The sequence goes on from CAIGRS010146831.1 coordinate 5,152, forward strand.
AACAGTGCAAGAATGAGACGTACTTATTACTGAGTTATTTAGCAAAGAAGAGGATGGTGGGAGCTAAAAAATTAGTCCATATAAAATCAAATAATATATGAGTTAATTGGCTAAATTGTTTATCCCTTTATAGCATCATGCCATTGATTTGGGTATAAGATTTGGATAAATATACTTGTACATAAAAATGGTACATACTGGATTATATAAAATGACGTGGAGGGAAAAGATTGGATGAAAAAGTTGACTTTGTTTTAAACTGGCAAATGGTAGAGTACCATGTGCCATTATGTAATCCTTTATATAAATCTTTATGTACATGTAGCAAGGTTCATAGGATTTTAGGTCACTAGCACAAATTAGTATTCTGGCATTTTTTTTTTGTCTGGTGACAAAGTTGATATTCAGGATTTCGAAGTTTGGGTCCATCTGGTTTCTGGTACACAGATTTGAAACAACCTGGTTCCTATCTGTGATTGTTGGCTTTCTCGTCTTTTGAAAATGTCCACTTCAGAATTTTGATGCATGAAAAATTCGCCAGTGTGTTTGTGAGTAGTCTTATTTTGCCCAGCCTCTTTTGTTGATGCCTATAATGCTAAGCACTGTAAAGTGAAAGTACATTCACGTCTTTGCATTTTTTGCGGTCTGTTTGCAGAATATGGATGGGCTGAAACTTTGTCATGGTTCCCATTGGGGTTATGGGGCCAATCCCACATCGGATTTATGGGATGAAAAATGTGGGGTTTATAACCTTTGGGCACCCTCCCCTTACTAGCTAGCTTTTGAGGGTGAGTTCTACCCAAGGGTTGTAACAAACTTTTTGCAACCGCTTTCTAACTTCTTTTCCATTTTCAATGCATGATTATATTTTCATAAAAAAGAGAAGGTAGAAATTACTTTTAGNCTAGTTTTTGAGGGTGAGTTCTACCCAAGGGTTGTAACAATGGTATCAGAGCAGGCACTATGTCTTTCGGTCTCGGTTACCACTTAGGGTGTATGGGCACCTACTCGACGTGGACGCCGAGTCGGAAGCGTGGTGGTTTGTCATGGTTCCCATTGAGGTTATGGGGCCAATCCCACATCGGATTTATGGGATGAAAATGTGGGGTTTATTACCCTTTGGGCACCCTCCTCTTACTAGCTAGCTTTTGAGGGTGAGTTCTACCCAAGGGTTGTAACAAACTTTTTGCAACCGCTTTCTAACTTCTTTTCCATTTTCAATGCATGATTATATTTTCATAAAAAAGAGAAGGTAGAAATTACTTTTAGCCAGGCTATTATGGAGAAACAAATCTTGTCAACTTCCATTCCTGCAATCTTTAACTTATCTATGGCTATTTTGCTGTTTTTCTTGTGTTCTAACTTCTTATATTCTCGGTGCTAAAGGTGGACCTCTTAGGATGAAGTTTACAAGCTCTGACCGCACCTTCCATACACCATATGGTGATGGATATAGGAATACTGCGGTATGAATGCTACTAAATCAATGCTTCTGATATTTGTATCGGTGTCATTAATAGCATGTTGTAAGGTGAAGTTATTTTGATGGATCAACATTTCTACGTCTTTCCTCAGGGTGCTGCTGACAAGGGTAATCTATATGGTTCCAGTTCTGCTTCTTGGGGAGGCCTTGAAAAATCTCGGATGACTCGCCGTTAAGATATTGATGGCTTTATGAACTTCATGAGCTCGCACCTTGCTAGTCTTCTTTATCTGCTTCCCAATGAAGGAAATGCGAAAGAATGTATGATTCATGAATTTGTGCGTACTACCCTGTAGTTTAATATTTAAATGTGGGTTGTTTTCTTTACTGACTCTTATAGAGATTAAGATTTGCGTCTTTTAATTAATGAGTTTGTATGTCTTCCTTTATGCTATAACTGTGTTAAATACTCTTATAATTTGCTGGCTTCACTAATTCATATATACATCATTCATTTTCATTATTTGCGTACTGTGATCTTCTCTGGAGCAGGTTGGTTGGGATAGTGTTGAAGAATGCTAAGTAAAGATAGGTAATATTTGAGTTGTATGGTGATAAGGGGCTAACTATTGATGGTCTTCTGTTGTTAAAGCTTTGTGGATTAAAATATGGGAAGCATGGTGAGGCACCTTATGGTCTTTGATGGTGAACTTGATTGTTCACTGGCAATTTATAATTTGAGACGTGTCAGAGATTGTTGACGACTCCGTCTTTCTGTATCATAGTTTGTTGTGATTTAATATGATTATGGTCATGAATTGACAACATTTGGGCGATAGAGTTAATAGACGTTACATCCATTTTAATCTGGGAAAGTTTCTTGAATCAGGACAACTCTCCAGATATGACCAAAATTTGCATTACACTTCCTGTCTGGATATTAGTTCAATTTGAAGGTGACAAGGAATAAATGATTGACAACTAGCAGCAGTATTATATTTTGATTATTTGACGGCTTTATTTACTCTTTGGATGAATGAAGAATTTTATATTAGGTTCTGTGCTGTAAGAAATTCTTCTGCGATGGTCAAATTTCTGTAAAGTTTCCAGGATTGACTGCTCTCTATTTACATCTGTATTCTTGGATTGCTTGGGTCTGCTCTGCATCAGCCTATAGGAATCTCTTATTTAGTTCCAATCAGGAGTACTTGATAGGTGAATATCCTACGTGTTGAATAAAACCAATATCTTTATGACACACTCCATATCATGGATTAGATGCGCTCCTATTGGATTTAGGTGGCATTGGAGAATGGATGGCATTGTTGATCTCTCTTTCAAAAGCAAAGTGAAAATTTGAGTATGCAACCCACCTCCTTTTCGGCTTTCTTTCTGTTAGGGGTACGTGAAGATGTTTGGGTTGAAAGAGAATGTGCTCATGGGCTGTATTAATCGTTATTGATGAATGATGATTTCAGGTAGACATGGATATTAGTAACTGCAAGTTTACGTGCCTGATAAAGTGAAATATCTTGAGCATTATTGTATTCGAACAACCACGCTGGTAATTGAGTGATGCATTTAGATCGTCTATTAGGGTTGTTGAATAACTTTGTTTACCCATGCTTGAAAAGCTGGGAAATGGAATTTGGCTTTATTCTTTGTTTTAGGCTTGTTTGGTGGAAAGCAAATGTTTGAGCTTGGTAGAGTTTTTCATGGAATAGGTAGATCTTCTTGCGATTAGAATCGTTTGAGAGCCACAAATGTTGGACATAGTATTAGATGATTGATCAAAGAAGTGTCTTTTTTGACGTACTTTCACCTGTTCAGACTCTAGTTATGGCAGCAGCACTGCATTCTCGAATGATAAATTTTGGTTGACTATCCACTTTTGTGTTGCACTGCTGTACTTTCTGTAGTCTAAGTTATTTCAGCCACCCTTTTGGTAAATGAGTTGCTGCTTTGTGCGTCAAAGAGAAGGAAGGACGTTGGCAGAGATTCTGTAAGATGAAGCTACCTTCCCACCATTGCGAATGCACTCGGTGCCGAAAAAGAAGCTTTGTGGATTGCATCACGGCTGATCTGAACCACCTAGGCAAGTATCCTCCTCCTGTTTTGTGGGTTTCATGTCTCACTAGTGTATAATTTATCACCATGTTGTAACATTTAGGTGCATTTAGATTTAGATTACACCCTGCCCTTTATCTATATGATAACCATGTTGGGCATACTCTAATTTGGGACATACCTCTAGTTGAGGGATGTTTCTTTGCTCTATTACAGTCAGACCTCATGCTTTAACATATTTCATTTAGATGGAATTTATGGCTTGCGCCTTCTTGATTCACCAACCGTCTTGCATGTGTTCTTACTTGGCTTCTGCTGTTTGCTTTATTCTAGCCACATTTCATGCTTAACACTACTCGTGATGGATTGGTAAAATCTGGAAGTTCGATCTCTCAAATCTTGATTATAGCCATGCATAATAGCCATTTTATGCTGGCTTTCAAGGTTCCTTCCCCTCACGTCTTCCTCTGAACGATATTGACAGAAAAAGATGGAGGAGAAAGGTAGGCGTGGTTGTGGTTGAGAGGTCTTAGAACAAATTTTCTATCCTTCAGTTGAGGGAGTGATTCTGAAGTTTTTATCTGAGGATATTTAGCTTTGAGACGTGACCCGATGCAGTTAAGGAGAGACGGACATACTTAAGGAGAGAAGGACACGCTTCAAGCAGGAACGTGATTTTGTTTTCTCATTTGCCCGGGAATATACTTTAGTTGGTATTCTGTAGCGAGGAGTACATGCAAGAATAGCAGCTATCTAGATCAGTCTTATCAAATAACACGGAGTTGCTCTAGGGCTTTTTATGACTGGATTTTTATATAATGCAGAATCTATGTTATGGTCCTCCAGGAAGTGTTTGCTTCGAGGTTGTGAATTTATTAAACTAACAAAGCTGTCACAAAGATCGAACTCAGCTATAACCATGGTTCAGACATTAGATAAATTTTAGCATGGTCTTGGACCTTTCTTCTGAGTGATGACATCTATTGAAGTCGCAAAATTGGTTGAATGATGGAGTTATTGCAGCGCTCGTGCTTAGGTAGAATTTTCAGCAGTCTTAAATAGCTTTGGTATGATCTTGAACTTTTTCTTTGGGTTGTTATATCTATGAAGTAGCTGGTTTACTATATGCATTCTGGAAGGACAGTTGGTTCCATGATATTGGGTGATTCCTAGATATTATTGTTCTACAGGCCCTCACTTGATTTTCAAAACATGTCCTTGAATTTGACGTTGCTGCTTGTGCAGTTTAAGAAGACAATTATTGATTAATATCGCTGCTAAGTTTTCCCGGGAACAATCTTCTATGTGGGCAACTGGAATCTCATTCACTCATTGATTGAAATTGAAGTTTCGTCAAGTACAAATAGATTGCGTTAATCAAGGAACTGTATGTCTGAGTTATACAAGGCACATTTTTATCATTAGAAATTGATCTGTCGGGTGATTTTATTTGGTTTGCAGCCGCATCGTTTCAAGGGTAAAGATAAAGTGTTTCTTTCATTCATGCTCATCTCTTGAGACGTTTAGTGGATTTGATGTGAATAGTTTCTCAAGTATATTGTATGGTCACTATTTCTGATAATTCTGAGGAAAACGCAAGGAATACAAGTGAGGATCCAAACAATGTCACCTTCACGGTTTGTGTAGTTGGATGTGATGAATATGCTGTCTTTTGATATTTTAATGAACTGGATTCTGGAGTTGCCAAGTCGTTCCAATGGTCATCTCTACATAGGCAGAAGCCATTATATATTTTGTAGTATGCTGGTTTTTGTCTACAGTATTATTATGCTCACTACTCGAAATAACTATTTTAGTTAATTCCTTTTCAGAAATCCATTTTTTTCATCAATATATTTTTTGTTCTCTAATATAGTTATCCATTTCTTTTCCTGCAGATGCAGAACTGGTAAGCTGCTTTCTCCGAGATTTCATTGGGAGGTAAGGTAAAAATATCCAGGTAGCTTCTTATTTTGTTAAAGAGTATTTAATCTGAAAATTTTTCTTGATAATACATGAAAAGGAAAATAGATGATTGATTATGTTAAGGTACAAGGTTCAATGGTGAAATGTCCTTGCTGGTTCTCAGTCAGGTAATTTGAAGCTCTATTTTGTCAAGCTTTTATTATCGGGCTTCAGTTTATCTTGTGACCTAATCTAGAAAAGGTTAAATTATACTCCCTCCGTCCAAAAAAGATAGTCCTATAGTTATTTTCACATAGATTAAGAAATGGTAGTTAGTATAGTTAGATTATTAAATTTTACTATATTTTTCCATCTATACCCTTTATCCCTTATCTAGGTAATTGATGTCTATTATATCAAGATATATTAAATAAGGGTATATGTGGAAATGAAAAATTTAATACATGTTTAAAATGGAAACAAGACTATCTTTTTGGGACGGACAAAAATAGTATACAAGACTATCTTTTTGGGACGGAGGGAGTAGAAATTTTCTGATCTGATTGTAGAAATGGTGTTAACCCTTGGGAAGATGATAATTGTTTAGGCTGGTGATGGGAACTGGACATGTTATGTTTTTTTACACAATATTAGACTGGATTGAACCGTATTATGATATCAAAATTTTAGTTTCTTTTTTCTGTAATATCATCCAAATGCTACCCATCCTCTTTACCAAACATGCTACAAGTATCTTGTGTCGTGCATAAAATGCCATCAGTTTTTTAGTCGGCCACAACATTTTCTCATTACGCTTGGAAATGGTTATCGACGCTTCAAATTTTTCGTTTCTTTCGTTCTTCTTTTTTAATGACAGATATATAAGCTTGTTTGCTTGTGCTTAAAGTTTCTTTTCTTGAAAATAAGTTCACTTTTCGAAAGTATGTTGGAAAAAATTGTTTGTCAAAACAAGTAACCTTAGAGCTTAGCTAAACATGCTCGTTCGGGAAAGGGGTCGTGGGTAGAGATTTTATAGCCTTGTCTATTTCACCATCTTTTATTTAATAAAATGCTTGCCATGCTATAAAAATGATTTCTGTATTTGTTTTGCCATTTGTTACTCAAATAGATTTCCTATTTACCATTTGGGTTTAGTGGTGGTGGTTGATCTCCACAAACCATATGACGTTCACGAAGGCTTTCCATTTTATCGATTTTGACTACCCAGAGCTGTTCTTCATGCATATTTTTATCAGTTATTAATCGAAGTAACAAATTCAATAATCCTAGCAATCTTTATATTCTATCTTCGATGTTATAAATTGTTTTAATTTCAAATGGATAGTTGCACCCCGTTTGATTCACTTTTTTACAAAAATTCATTTTTTTCAAAACTCATTTTTAGCAACACATTCTTTAATAAAATAATATTACACGTAAATAAAAAAAAATCATATTTTTTAATCACATATTTCCAATCAAATCACTATTTAAAATGCACACTCCCCGATAATGTGCATCAAACATGGTCTTGGTATAACATTTATAATGTTTAATAGATACGAGAAAAGACATCAAACGATGAGCAATACAAAAAATGAATCATGTTGCAAGAAAAACAGCAGTTAAGGGATTTTTGGTGAGTTCTCTCGTAAAAGTTCTCTCACTGTATATATTACTTTGAAGCAGATGTGGTTATCTAGCAGGCTAAGGCATGCATACTGAGAAATTTTAGCTGTTATTGATTCTTGAACTGTTGTTTTACTTGCAATGAGATTCATATTTTTGTGTTGCTCATCGTTTGATGTTTTTTTCCCATATCTATCAAGCGTTACAATTGTTATACCAACTATCCATTTGAAATTAGTACAATTTATAACATGGAAGATGAATATAAAGATTGCCAGGATTATTGAACATGTTACTTCGAATCTATACAAGGCTCTTCAGTTTGAAACCTGACAAGTGTCGTTCCAAAATTTGGGCCTTCTCTTCAAAGTGGAAGTTTTTCTTGACGTCGGTATTGCTTACCTAATGTATTTTCGGAAAGAGAGAGGCTACACTTACAGGAACAGGCCCCTGTCAGGGTATACACATGGGGTGGGGGCCACAATTTTTTTTTATACATTGGGTGGGGCCTTGCTACAGTGAGGGGCCTTAAGAATTCTTTCGGTAATGAAGAATTATTCTTTCGGAAAAAGAGCTAAGTGAATAAAGCGTGTCTAAAAGTAAATTAGCCCTTTAGATTATAATGAAAAATACGATCAGATCTAAAAATAGTATTATAGATCAAAGTTTTCACCCAATTGAGGTGTTATTATTTTTTTAACTATAGTTGGTTGAATAGTGGTAAAAAGTAGGAAAAAAAATTTTAAATTTACGTGTAATATATTTTATTGTGTGATTGTAAATAAGTATGTAGAAAAAATAGATCAAATAACGGTTTTCAAACGGGCTATTTATAAATTAAGTTAAAGGTGGATGCATATACACGATGGAGGTTGTTCTTTATTTAGGGCTCGTTTAGCATGATTATTTACTTATTTATTTTTGGTAAAAGAACTTTTAGATGATGTTACTTTAATTTTTTTTAAATAATTTTTAAAAGAGTTTTCTATTTCGAAAATACTTTTAGAGAAAGCTACATTTGATTAATTTCTTTTACAAGCTCTTTTAATTGCTAGAATCACTTTCATAAAATCGGTCAAACGAGTTTAAAAGTCATTCCAAACAAGCTCTTATTATACACAATATTTGAGTTTCATTTTTTGTGTAGAATGTGTTTGAAATAGTGATGAAGAATGTGTGGTTAAAAATTGAGCCTTATTATAGGTACCTGAACGTTTATACGCCTGGTTATCTGGCTCCACTGTCCCCTCACAATTTTTGGTGGGGAGGCGTGGGTGGGTGGGGGCTGGGGAATTATTATATTTGTGGTGGAGCCCCTCACTTATGTTAATGGACGTGTACCCGGGCATGTAAACGTTTAGTTTTTTTAAAAAAGAATTAAGAAAATTTTTGAATTTGAGTGTAATATTATTTTATTGAATAATATGTGATTGAAAAGAAAGATAAAAATGTAGCTTAGAAGGAGGGAATCAAACAAAGCCTAAGGTTCTGTTTGAGAGACATTATTTTTTTCATTCTTATTCTTCTACTCATTTTCAACAACTTATTTTTTAATAAAATAATATTTTCCACCAAATCAATAACTTTTCTTTCTTTTTCAACAACAGTAAAAAATGCATTTTTATAACCAAAATATTCACCAAGCATGGGCTAAATTTACGACGTGACAATCCCTCGTTTACACCGCCAGCCATTCAAAACCCCCCAACGCTTTAATCCTTTTACCTTCTACTTTCACACTTTCCAATTTCCCCATCCTCCAAAAACTCCAAACTCGTCGGAGATGGCGAATTACGGCACGATTCCGACGTCGTCAGCGCCAGCCACCACGGCTTCAAGAATCGAGTATCTAACACGAGCCAAGGAACGCATCAAGGAAGGTCTCGGCACGCGCCGCTCATGGCGCGAGATGTTCGACTTCCACGCCTTCAAACTCCCGACCGCCATGGACGACGCCGTATCTCGGATGAAAACAAACGTCGCCTTCTTTCAGATGAACTACGCGATCGTAGTTCTATTGGTTATATTTCTCTCACTTATATCGCATCCCATTTCGCTCATCGTGTTGGTGGCGATAACGGCCGCCTGGCTGTACTTCTACTTCCTCCGAGACGAGCCGATTGTGATCTTCGGCAGAATGATTACCGATCAAAATGTGATGATTGGTTTATCGGTTATTACAATCGTTCTTCTGCTGTTCACTGGCGCCACTACAAATATTTTGTCCTCGCTGTTGGTCGGAGTAGCAGTGGTTCTGATTCACGCCACCGTGAGGAAAACTGATGATCTGTGCACCGATCCGGAGGCTGCTGGAGGCTTGTTGAGGCCTCCAGCCTCCAGGTAGTGCTCTGCTCCTCCTTAATTCTCCCATTCGCGAACTTCGGTAGAACAATGAACGTTCTCCTCGTGCTGATTTCTGATCCACTAATGTTCTGTCGTCGCTGTTGGTCGGAGTAGTGGTGTGTGCTGATTCACGCCGTCGTGAGGAAAACTGATTATTTGTGCTTCGATCCGGTTGAGATTGATTTGAATTTGTTCTTCCTTTTCTTGTACTGTAGCTTTGGCCAATCATTCAGTCAACGTTATTATTGGTTGCTTGTTTATTTTGGACATTTTTCTAATTCGTTGTAATGTGTACTTTGTTTAAGGGGTTTTGCAATTGAATTTTGTTTAAGAAAATATTAATCTTTATTATCTTTCAACTGATGAGGAGAGGCAAATGAAAATTAACACAGGTTGTTCCTGTGATTAAGGGAATATGTTTGAAATGATGTGAAATCTATTGAAAAGTTAAAAGAAATTTCAATCCATAATTGGTTGGCTTCGAAATCAAAATATGCTGAATTCAAGAACCTTGTATGATTGTCGTAGTCTTGTAATTTTAATAGTATTAAGAATGCGAACACGAATAATTATGTTTTGCATAAAGCAAAACTTACACAAGAAATCTTAACAGCGTGTCTAAAAATTCTAGTAAAATTTTATATCGAGCATGTATGACAATTAAGTGAAACACAATACACATAAGAAGTTAAGAAAATAAAAACACAAGTGCTTATGTGAAAGTGGGGAGTACATGCAAGAATAGCAGCTATCTAGATCAGTGTTATCAAATAACAAGGAGCAGTTGCTTTAGGGCTTTTTTCTGATAGCATTTTTATATAATGCAGAATCTATGTTATGGTCCTCAAGGAAGTGTTTGCTTTGAGGTTGTGAATTTATTGAACTCAGAGCTGTCGCAAAGGTCGGCCTCAGCTATAACCATTGTTCAGACATTAAATAAATTTTAGCATGGTCTTGGACTTTTCTTCTGAGTAATGACGTCTATTGAAGTCGTGAAATTGGATAAATGATGGGAGTTATTGCAGTCACTCGTGCTTAGGTAGAATTTTCAGCAGTCTTAAATAGCTTTGGTATGATCTTGGACTTTTTCTTTGAGTTGTTATATCTATGAAATCGCTGGTTTACTATAAGCATTCTGGAGGATGTTTCCATTATATTTGGGTTTCGTAGATATTATTGTTTTATAGGCCCTCACTTGATCTTCAAACCATGTGCTTGAATTTGAGGTTGCTGCTTGTGCAGTTTAACAAGGCAATTATTGATTAATATCACTGCTAACTTTCCCCGGGAACAATCTTCTGTGTGGGCAACTGGAATCTCATTCAGTCATTGATTGAAATTGGAATTTCGTTATGTACAAATAAATTGTGTTAATCATGGACCTGTGTGTCTGAGTTTGGCACATTTTCATCATTAGAATTTGATCTGTTCGGTGATTTTATTTGGTTTGCAGCCGCATCCTTCGAGGGTAAAGATAAAGATATGTTGCTTTCATTCATGCTCATCTCTTGAGATTTTTGATGGATTTGATGTGAATAGTTTCTTAAATATATTGTTTTATCACTAATTCTGATAATTCTGAGGAAAACCCAAGGAATACAAGTGAGGATCCAAACAATGTCACCTTCATGGTTTATGCAGTTGGACATGAGGAATATGCTGTCTTTTGAGATTTTAATGAACTGGATTCTGGAGTTGCCAAGTCTTTCAGATGGTCATCTCTACATAGGCAGAAGCCATTATTGTAGTATGCTGGTTTTTGTCTACTGTATTATTATGCTCACTACTCTTAATAACTATTTTAGTTAATTCCTTTTTAGAACTCCATTTTTTTCATTAATATATTTTTTGTTCTCTAATATAGTTATTGCAGATGCAGAACTGGTATGCTGCTTTCTCCGAAATTTCATTGCGAGGTAAGGTAAAAATATTCAGGTAGCTTCTTATTTTATTGAATATTGAATCTGAAATCTTTTCTTGATAATGCACGAAAAGGAAAATAGATGATTGATTATGTTAAGGTACAAGGTTCGATGGTGAAATGTCCTTACTGGTTCTCGGTCAAAGGTAATTTGAAGCTCTATTTTGTCTAGCTTTTATCCTCGGACCTCGCGCTTCATTTTATCCTGTGACCTGATCTAGAAAAGATTAAATTATAGAATTTTTTTCATCTGATTATTGAAAAGGTGTTAATCCTTGGGGAAATGATAATTGTTTAGGCTGGTGATGGGAACTGGACATGTTATGTTTTTTATGCAATATTAGATAGGATTGACAGTATTATGATATCAAAATTTTAGTTTCTTTTTTCTATAAGTATTATCCAAAGGCTATCCATCCTCCCTACCAAACATGCTAGTGTCTTGTTGTGTTGTGCATAAAATGCCTTCAGTTTTTAGCCGGTGACAACGTTTTCTCATTACGCTTGGAAATGGGTCTCAACGCTTTAAATTTTTCATTTCTTTCGTTCTTCTTTTTTTAATGACAGATATATGAGCTTGTTTGCTTGTGCTGAAGTTAAGTTGACACTTTTCAGAAGTAACTTGGAAAAAAAAATGTTTGTTACTCAAAAAAGTAAGTTTGATTAACTTTTGAGCTCGGTTAAACATGCTCGTTCGCGATAGGGGTGGTGGGTAGAGATTTTATAGTAGCCTTGCCTATTTCACCATCTTTTATTTAATAAAATGCTTGCCATGATATAAAAATGATTTCTATATGCCAATTGTTACTCAAATAGATTTCCTATTTACCATTTGGGTTTAGTGGTGGTGTCCGATCTCCACAAACCATAAGACAGGATGATCACAAAGGCTTTCCATTTTATCGATTTTGACTACCCGGATGTGTTCTTCATGCATATTTATATCAGTTAATGGATTTTTGGTGAGTTCTCTCGTAAAAGTTCTCTCTCTGTATGTATTACTTGGAAGCAGATGTAGTTGTCTAGCAGGCTGTGGCATGCATACTGAGAAACTTTAGCTGTAATTGATTCTTGAACTGCTGTTTTTCTTGCAACCGGATTCATTTTTTATACGCTGCTCAACGTTCAATTTTTTTTCTCGTATCTATCAAGCATTACATCTGAGTGGCTTTTACTGGAGGATTAGCAGGAAAGGACCACGATTGTTGATATCAAATTTTATTTATTTATTTTTTGACCTTCTCGATTGTAATATGCATCGATTGCTTTATAAAGTTTTGAATTTTTTTTTGAAGTATTCCCAATGTTATTTACCTTATCCATTTTTTAGTACATCTACAAACATATTCGATATGCAATATTAGAATTAGATATGTATGTAGTTGAATCTAACAAACTTTCAAATCATTTGAATTACTATCAAATGGTAATTCTCCAGTTTATAAAATATGGTACAAATGTTATGCCAATTATCCATTTGAAATCAGTACAATTTATAACATCGAATATAGAATGTAGAGATTGCTAGGATTATTGAATTTGTTACTTCCATTCTATATCAAGTCTATTCAGTTTGAACAAGAATGTCGAGTTCGATTATAACCCAATTGAGTGGTAAGTATTATTATAACCGTAGTAGGATCACAATAATTGATTTTATCGAGTTCGGAATGTTCCGACTTTGCTATTCTAAAATAAATGTGACCTCTTAACAATTTATGTTGTCATCTACTAAAGCGACTTAGAAAAGTTTCAAAACGAGCATACGACTTTTTAACAATTTATATTGTCATATATTAAAACCACTTGAAAAGTTGTATATGACGGATAAATAGTACACTTTAAAGATAAGAGTCTTTCCTCCGTTGGGGAAGATATATAGTCAAATTTTATTTTAAATTTCACATTTTGATGGATACTGTTTTTTTATTATTTACTTGTTTAATAAATTTCACATTTGAAAATATAAAAATATGAGTGCTTATGTGAAAGTAAATATTTGAAAAGTAATTTTGTCAAAAAATGTATGACTAGAAGTAGAGAAAATATTATAAAAGGTTAAAAATAATTTTTTTGAGAAAATATATTATTAGAAATGAGTATATTACATAAGTGATATTTTGAAATAAATATTTTTAAACAAGTGTTAAGTTCTATGAAGTTGATTGGAAGCACAATAGTATAATTCTTAAATAATGGTAATTGAACGTAATGTAATGATTTATATATAGATGAGGTGTTACAAAGAGAGTGAGAATTTTTTATTTTTTTTTTTAATTATTTGGTTGAAGAAATTTCGATCATGTGAATTTAAAACATTAAAATACTACTATATTACATTCGTGATATTAGAGCACCAATTTAAGTTGCCATAATTAATAAGTTCAATTAAATAAATCGTGTGATATTGCATTTAAATAAATCTATTATTTAATGTCATATACTTGCGACCGGTGCTTAAATTATTCACATCATTGCGTAAATCATTATTCAAATCATTGTGTAAATCATTATATACATGTAATATAATCGGTTCTTAAGAAGCGAAAATTGAATTACCTTATTTCCCCATTGATGCGATTGTGCACCCACTCCTCTCATTTTAATTAAGATAGATGTGGGGTTATAAATGGATCGAATATAGATCAGATCTACCTATATTAAATTCGATTCAATAATTTAACGGATATTTGATGTTAAATCCATATTTGATCCGAAATTGAAGAAATTGTGAAAATAAATTTTTTATATTGGTTACTTCTAAACTCTAGAATTCAAAAATCTTGTGATATTCTAGTGAGTAACAGATGTGGAGAGTAGGAATTTGGGAACAATGAAAAAAATTCAATCATTGGCCCTTCTGGTTGTTTAATTATTATTTTTTATGTCAATTTAATTAATTAAAAATTTAAAACTCTCCAAATATTTTAATTAACAATATTATATTAATAGGGTTAATTTCACAAACGTTCACTGAACTTACGCAAAAATAACAAAACGGTCACTGAAATTCAAAATTTGCAGAAACAGTCACTGAAGTTTCATGCACTTTCACAAACGGTCACTGGAGTTTAAGTTTCTTTCACAAACGGTCACTGGGGTTATGCCTTTAATTCAAACATAAAGGACCAAAGTGACCAAAGCTGGATTTTGGACAGCTTGGAGATGCCAACTTTGGACTACCAAATTCCGTCCTCCGACCACCTTTTTTCACGGACCAATATACCATATTCAAGCCATCAATGCCCTCTTAACAACACACCCAACCACTTGCCGTGATCCTGTCGGAATTGGCTAGAAAATCCCGCCAAAGTAAGCTACCCAAATTTTGGACAGTTTGGATGTGCCAATTTTGGACCACCATAACTCCGTCCTCTGACCACCTTTTTCCACGGACCAATAATTGAAGCCCTCAATGCCCTCTTCAGAACCCATCCAACCACCGGTCGTTATCCTGTCGGAATTGGCCGGAAAAAGGAGCCAAAGTAGGTTACCCACACACAGTCGTTTGTGAAAGCGCATGAAATTTCAGTGACCGTTTTTGCAAGTTTTGAATTTCAGTGACCGTTTTGTTATTTTTGCGTAAGTTCAATGATCGTATGTGAAATTAACCCTATATTAATATCTAATATTATTTATTATTCGAAAATTATGTGTAAAGTACCATAAAAAGTTTCAAAATGAAAAAGATTACGGGTTAAGCAACAATATATAAAATATATTATATTATTATAATAAGTTGGATTAATTTATTATCGGATTGGATTGAGTGATTTTCATATTTGCTTTATTTAGTTAACGAATTATCGAATCTTGATTGAGTTATCGAAGATCCTAAATTCATTTTCTATTAATTTTATCGGATTCCGATCAAAATTTAATTATTGACAACCCTTAGCTAAATGTACATTCATAGCAACATTCCTTAGGTAAAATGTGATAGATGTGTTTAAAATAGATTACTGTTAAGAAATTAATTAAGACCTCGTTTGGTAGAGATTAAAATCAAATTAAAATTGAAAAATTAATCGTTATTGTTGATTTTTATTAGACGGGTAGGATCCAATAACGACTATATTTTCAACTTTAATTGAATTTTAATCTGTGGATACCAAACAAGCAAGAGCCAAAGGGAATGGGCTTCCTTGGCTGAAATTGGCACTGCTGCAAACCCCTTTACTCCCCGCGCGTATATCCTCGTCTTTTGCTCGTCAGCGATATACTGATACTCTACACCGTCCTTATATGATGGCTCTCCCGCCGCCATACGATCCGTACTACCTAGCCCAACCGGAGTTTGTCTACAGCAATGACGGCAATGGAATCAATACGCTCTTTGTGTCCGGCCTTCCCGACGACATCAAGGCGCGTGAGATTCACAACCTCTTCCGCCGGCGACCTGGTTTTGAGAACTGCCAGCTCAAGTATACCGGCCGCGGAAACCAGGTCACAGGAAATTTTATGAAAAAATGCAATTTATTGCTGCAAAAAATGGAAAAATAGAGATTTTTTTTTTTTTTTTTTTTCATTTTTTATATCATTTTATGAGGTGCTGAAGAATAATGATTCTTCTTCTGGAAGGCTTAGTAGTTATATTTAAACTTTAAAGTTTCATTTTACCATAACTGGCTTGAATTATGTGATGGCTTTACTGACAAAATTAATAGACCAAAATGGATTGATTGATAAGAATATTTTGTGCAATGAAGTTGTAAAATTTTTCTTGTTTACGGTACTCTTATTGTGACGACAAAAGAAATATTGAATGTGTTCATTTTGTTGGAATTGTCTACGAAATCATAGCTTATTCTGGTTTTGTTATTGGCAGGTTGTTGCATTTGCGACTTTTGCGAATCACCAATCAGCAATGGCAGCTCTACATTCATTAAATGTGAGTTAGTATTGAAATGGATCTTCAGTTAGTTTTAGCCCTCTTTCTACCTTAATGTTGGTGTCCTCGGTTTTGTGTAAATTGCTAAAGCATATACCTTGTATCTTATTGTCGAATGTGTTGTATCACTTAATTTGTTGTTTATGCCATCAGAATTGGTAAAAGGAAGAATCCCTTCCTTGATATTATAAATTCTTCCAGTTATCCAATCATTTATTGCATTTGGCATGCAGGGTTGAACAGACTAGACTCTATAAAATTCAATGTTTTTACTTCTTCGTCTTGTTTAGTATTTTCGGTTACAATCTAAGTCTCCTTACCACACATCATTGGTGTTCTGCACCATACAAGGATAACATGTTTTAGTAATATTTGTTTATTTCCTCAATCGTCAATTAGTCTTTCTGGAATGACTGTTTTACAGGGTGTTAAATTTGACCCTCAAACTGGATCTACTTTGCACATCGAACTTGCAAGATCAAATTCAAGAAGAAAAAATAAACCAGGTAGGCAAAAGAATGTCATTTTAATCAGTGTTAACATTCCATAATCTGTGCCCTTATGTACCTATGAAAGATGGCTTATGACCGTTTAATGCTGTTTGCAGGAAGTGGACCGTATGTGGTTATTGATAATAGGACTAAATCTGCAACTGATAATAGGGAATCGTCAGGTGATGATGGTAATCAGCTATGTTTGGAAAAAATTAATGCATGTACATGTACTATTCATTCTTACCATTTGCTGTCAGGCCTCCTTTCACATTATATCTCTACTTTCAAACATCCTTGCATCCCCTGCTAGGAGAGGTAGAGTGAAAAGAGGAATAAAGGGAGAGAGAGGAAATGTTTTTAAATTCAATTGACCAAGTAAAGAAGAGATTGGCTGAATTTTTTATTTTTTATTTTTCTGTTTTGTTCTGGTTGATTGCATCAAATTAGTTTTCTGTTTGTTACACAACTTTTCCCTTAAGCATTGCTAGACGAAAGGTTATGCCATCTATACTGTGTTCTAATGATTCATGACACAATAATTCTCATTTTTCAGCTTCCGGAGATAGTGATTCTGATGATCCACCTGAGAATCATGACACTGGCAACCAAGATGATTCAGCAATGGAGAAAAGGTTGTGTGTTTAGAACATAGACTAGCCGGTCACTGTAAAACCTGATTCTTTTTTTTTGTCTTGCTTCTCCCAGTATTTGGTGCATTTGAACAGATAATCCTGAACCTTTGGCTGCTCAATCCTTCGTTTGGGTCTGATATTTTTGTTTTACATTTGACAGCTTGGGGAAAGCAGCTGATGGTAACAATGCTTCTGCTCCAGAAAACGTAAGTAAAAATGGATGTAATTTTGTTTCCTATTCATTAATGTGTCTGTCATCAGCATAGTCATCGACAAGCATTATAGAGTTCTGTGCAATAACCTTTTACCTTTTGTTTTTTTTTACACTGGCATGAGATGTGACATGATTATAGACTGCATGCACGGACTAATACTATGACCTTCCTAAATGAACTAATTGGACTTTTCCAGATCGAACCCCATTCATCTGCTTGTGATTTCTATTTTGTTGTTCATGTGTTAGGAACAATAGTTTATGCTTTCGTGCACGAATTGTTGATCCTAGCCATTGTATTTGTCAAGTAGTTTCCATGAATTACAACCCTTGGTTTTTTTCCCTCTCTGGGCCATTATGCTTTCTTACTACTCACCGATTGTCAATGCCTCTTTTGCTTTTTGGGTAACTTTTGCAAATTGTAGTTTTTTATTTATGAGTGCTTGATTCATTTGTGTCCAAATGGTTGTTATAGGAGCAAGTGGAAAAAACTGCAGATGGTGCATGTTCTACTCTGTTCATTGCAAACCTAGGTCCAAATTGTACTCAAGACGAATTGAAGCAAGTTATTTCTCAGTAAGTTGCCCTTGAAATACTGACATTGGTCTGGGTTTTTCATTCACGAGAAATGAGAAAAAAGAGGAAAAAAAATTTGCTGAATACTCGGGAAGCCTTCTTCATTGTCATATAAAAATACCTACTATCGACGGTTTTGTTAGTGGCTTTCTCCTTAGCAAATGCAAAAGGATCTCTTTTTGCCCATATTTGTAAATTAAAAAGTTGATGTCATACATTCCTACTGGTTCAGATACCCAGGATTTAACATCCTCAAGTTGCGGGCTAGAGGTGGAATGCCAGTGGCATTTGCTGATTTTGAGGTATTTTCTTGTTGTTAAGCCAGTATTTAACCATTTGTTGATCACGTTATAATTTTGATCATGATTTGAAACTAAAAGAACACGAAACGTATTTTTCCTGCTGTCAGGGAATTGACCAAGCAACTGCGGCCATGAATGCACTTCAAGGAATCTCACTGCCATCATCGGACCGGGGTGGCATGCATATAGAGTAATCTCCTATTGCTCAATATTTTTCACAGAGTTTTTTTTTTTAGTATTCTTTGATCTTTAATCAAATTTCCTAGAAAATCATTTTCGTTCCAGAATGAAAATATTACAATACCCAATAGTCAATATCATTAATTGTTAGATGGAAATGCTATTGCTCGTCATACTATTGAAACTTTGATGCATTTTATGAATTTGTATCATCAAAAACTAAGTTAAATATAGAATGTCATTTAGTAATTGATCCTTTCTTTCACTAATTGCGGAACACCATAAATCTTTTGTTTCTCAAATTATATTCTTGTATTATGCTAATGATATGTATAAGCACATATGAATAGACCTCTTTTATTTACAATAGGGGTGTGTTTGAGCTACATTATTTTGAAGAGAAATGTTATTCATCCCCACTGGGGTTGAGCACCGATCTATGTGGCGGCTAATGTGGCATTAAATGATAGGTGAAATTAAATAAGTCATTTAATTTCACCTATCATTTAACCACTCACATGCAGCCACATAGACTGGGGATTCATCCCCACTGGGGATGAATATCATTTTTCTATTTTGAAAGAATGTATTCTGTAATAGTAGATTGGAGAATGTGTGGTTGAAAAAGAAGAAAATATTATTGATGTGATGGAAAATATTATTTTATTGAAAAATGTGTGGTTGAAAATGAGTAGAAAAATGAAAATTTTAATGTGTATCAAACGGGGGCTAAGTTATAATTTATTATCTTTGATAATTAAATTTTTTTCTTCTCTCCATGACTTGTTTATTATCGGTGNAAGGAAACGTTATTGATGTGATAGAAAATATTATTTTATTGAAAAATGTGTGGTTGAAAATGAGTTGAAGAATGAAAATGAAAATTTTAATGTGTATCAAACGGGGGCTAAGTTATAATTTATTATCTTTGATAATTAAATTTTTTTCTTCTCTCCATGACTTGTTTATTATCGGTGTCTATACTGTGGAACTCAAGTGATAAACCCTATTTTTGCAATTCAGATATGCTAGATCTAAAATGAGGAAGGCCTAATTCAGAAGCCCCTCGAAAGGACGTTTTGGGCTCTCAACGTCAAATGGCCACGGTCTTTTGCTGCCTAGAGATTATGTTGTAATTCACTATTCTATGTTCTTTAATGCCTTGAACCTTTTGTTTACTATGCTCATAAACCAAACTTTTGTATCTCATATTGAGCAATGCCATCAAATTTCTCTTGTAATATCTACCATCAATTAATTATTTCATGGTGCAAGTAGGGAATAATAAAGTTACTTCTCTTGACAGTAAGTATTTGTTTGCTAATGTTGATAAGCTGTGCGGATTAGGGGTGGGCGTGGGTTGGGTTGGGTCGGTTTTTCCCCCAACCCATACCCAACCCAACATGGTCGGTTTGGCATAAATTCAACCCAACCCAACCCATGTAAAGATTGAAACCCAACCCAACCCAACCCAACCAAATGTCGGTCGGGTTGGGTTGGGTTGGTCGGGTTGGGAATTGAGACGATCTATCAA